>JAJOOO010001570.1:0-27551 GCA_029582685.1 Solanum piurae | reverse complement strand
GCTCATGGTTCCCACAACCCTAGTTGTGGAGTTTAGTTACCCATAATCATATGAACACAATTCATTATTTTAGATAAAAGAATTATGAACTTACGTAAAATGAATAATAAACCCAGAAATTCAACTTGAATTGCAACACCAAAATCTTCAAAACGACTTCAGGAAATTAAGAGTTGCTAAAGTTGCAAGTTAATCTCCCAAGTCAAGAACTAGAATAAAAGTAATAAAATCCAACCCCAAAAACGAGGTTTACATACCCTATTTATAGAAAACAAGTCCTAAATTAAAAGGGAAACAAAATAAGGAAAGTTTGTTCAGGCACGCGTCTTCATTCCACGAGACTGACTCACGGACCGTCAATGGATCTACGGTCCGTGATTCCCTTCCATCAGCCAGGACTAAGAAAATTCTTCAGCTTCCAAAAATCACCTTCTCTGAAGCAAACGACGGAACTGTAGTATGGACCGTAGATTGATCTATGGTCCGTCAATCCCTCTCTGTAGCTCCACACTTGGAATCTTCAAAAATCATGTACTGGAACCCTCGCAATATCAATCTACGGATCAATAGTACGGTCCGTAGATCAATCTACGGATCAACAGTATGATCCGTAGATCAATCTACGGACCGTCAATGGCTACCGTGGTTCCACACTTGGTCAGATTTCCCTGATTTGCCTTTCATGCCTTGCTTGCTGATCTACGACCACCATCTACGAAGCGTCAATGGACCTACGGTCTGTAGATCACCTCCGTAGATGCCGTTTTTTGTATTTCTTTCAGTTGTCTCTCTACTTCCGCGTCTGAACATCTTTCCTGTAAAATATGATAAAAACCAATACAAAAAGGCCCTAGACACACACAACTTGTAAGTGAAATGTTTTAGAAATACCGTAAACTCACGGTATATCACCTGCATTACCATTTTCCCGGCCTCCACGGCCTTGCTAATTTCCTCTTCATTTGCTCAGGGGTTCTCCACAATTTTAACACACTTTATAACTTATATTTGATTGCTGAACACTGAATTAGATTGCGGGGGTTAGTTTGGGGTCCATTATTGTGACTAGGGGAAAATATGGGAAACAAGGATGAGATTATGTCTTGCCCTGTTCTGCTCTGGTGGGAGAAATCTCACACTGGCGGTTTCACCGTGGAGGGGAAAATCCCGCCCCAATGTCCCTGACGCAAACAGAACCCCTGCCAATAATTTCTGGGGTTCTTCTCTTTTCTATATTTCCCCTAGATTTCCCGGCTATAACTAGGCATTGAAGAAAATCCCTTTAGCTAGGAAAATCATTATCTACCCCCCGATCAACCCAACGAAGTATGCACTTCAGAATCCTTTTACATTATTTCAACACTACCACACATATATCCCCAGGATACACCCAGACTCTTACACGGTTATCAGTTGGTCGCAACGTTTGTCTTGATTTCTCGCTTACGAACCACATTATAATTTATCTAGACCCTTGCACGTAATCTCGTGATGACTTTGTTTTCACAACAAGTTTCACGACACTCAAGCAGTTACAATTTGCAGATAAGTCTAAATTCTTTAAGTGATGGTAACCAAACCTTAAATCAATCTTACAGAAAACTGATGCGCCTTGCAATTGGTCAAGAAGGTCATATATCTGAGGCAATGGATACTTGTTTTGAATGGAGACACTATTCAACTGTCGGTAGTCTATACACATCCTCTCTTGCTAGTGATGGTGTTACCACTTTTATTGCTCTAGTTCGGACCATAGAGTGAAGGAGGAAAGATACCAATTTGTATCACCCAGATACCAATTGGATTCAAGTCATAGCACGAAGGAGTAGAAAGAAGTGAGTTTTTCCTAAAGTCCTATAGTCTCTCGAAGAAAAGTACGGACGTCATCGTACCGTTCTGCAAGAATCTGCTAAATTCATTTTGGTACAATGAGATCAACAAACCTAGGGCTCTGATACCAACTTTGTCACGACTCAGACCGTCGTGATTGGCACCCACACTAACCCTCTGGTGGGAGAACCATTACTACAACCCAAACTAAACAACTTAACCAAAAACTATAAATTTAAAGATACGGAAGCAGGTTTCAATGACAATAAAAATGGAGTCCTCATAAACTCCAAATGTTTAAACAATTAACTAACCAAACTAATGCGGAAATTCAACCCCTAGAACCTGAAAGTCATTGTACCCAAAAATCTACTAACGACAAGTTTAAGGGCCCGTTTGCCATAGATTTCCAAAGTAAAACTTGGGGAAAATTTTGGCAAATATTGTTTGTCCATACACTTTCTCATTATTTGGCAATTTTTTTTGGTAAATAACCCAAATTTCCAAATACTCGTTTTTTTCTAGTATTTGGGCCAAATCTCATTATTAGGAAAGTTTTAAAAATTCAAATTTTACACCAAACTTTTATCTTTTACAAAAACACTCTATTTATTAACACCAACCAACTCAATCAAATCTCCATCTGCCAACTAACTCAATTAATAAACTTTTCTATTAGAAAGAGCATACATGTACAAGAGCTTTTATATCTAAAAAATTAGTTGAACAACCGTAGTAAAAGTTGTGTGGCAATCCTCTGTGGAGAAACGAATTGAAGGTAATTTGTAAAAATCTACATATTTTTTCTTATTGTGAATTTTCTTTAGATTGATCTTGCTTGAATTGATCTGTATGAATTTATATTTGCCTTTTGATAGGATTGTATTAGCGCAATTGATGGAACATATATTCAAGGGGAAGTCCCAAGAAATAAGCAACAAGCATATTGTAATCGTAATGGAAATACTTCACAAAATGTTTTATGTGCATGCGATTTTGACATGAGGTTCATCAAAGCAGTGATGAAATATTCAGGGGATCCCAATATTCAGTGAATATGAAAGTGATGATATGGTTGTTGATGAAAATGACGAACAATCGGCTCAGGGTAACAACACCGCTTCATCTTCTCGATCATCTGATTTGCAAATGCAAGATCATCAAGAAGAGATTGTTCATAGAATGTGGAAGATTATATTAAAGAATAGTTTGAACTCTTCCAGAAGAGAAGGCAGAGGTGCTTCAGTGATTGCAATATTTATTTCCTTCTATTTTCTTCTTCTTTGTCAAATTCATATTAGTTGTATTTTCATTATCATGATTTGTACTAGTCTCTTTTAACGATGCGAATATTTACTGTAATGATGCTTTTTGATTTGTTGTGAAAGTCATGAATCTTGTTACGTGACATTTCTATTTTGCTATGTCATACAAATTTATGGTTAGTTCTGATAGTTTTAAAAACTTATGGGTATAAGTCATATTTCTTAAGAAAATGAAATATGTTTCCCAAATACTATGGCCAAACACATGGTGAAATTTCACTAAAAACTTCACCCAAATATTATTTTCCAAAAATATTTGGAAATCTATGGCCAAACGCTAGCTAGAACAAGGGGTACAACCCCGAAACTAAACAAAACAGCTTAAACAAATAGTCTAAATCTGAAAAGGGTGGACTTAAACAAGAAAGATCCATGGCAACCTGAAAGAACTGGCTCACCCTTGAATCCAGTCATGCTCAATAGTCACTTAGCTAAGGTCTATCAATAGCCGCCTGAAGATGTCCTGTACTCAACAAAGAACAAGCAAGTGCAGTATCAGTACACAACCACAATGTACTGGTAGGATCACGCGGCTATCCCAATAAGTGAAACACATGCAAGTAACCACAATCATTATAAAACAGGCATATACCGAACATATACAATATTAGTCAACTATTACGAACAACTAACAGTTTCACGATTCTCATATATCACAGTTATATCAATTTAGAGCAACATATCGTCTTCCAATATCAATCATCATTAGATATGAACAAAATCATCACAAGTAGATACACAACACAATTCAATGGTCCTCTCATGGAACCCACACCCAAACTGTTAGTGTATCGGTTAGTGGTACCCGATCCAATGTTTTATGCCAGAACGTGACAACTGATCCAAGTTAGTGTATCGGAACGTAACACCCGATCCATTCAACAAACCATAATCACAACCACAATGTATATTCTCACAATCATACAACAAGAGGTAATTCATGGCGTATACTTATTCAATTATCCTCATTTACGATTAGGGTGATCAATTATGCAACATTCTTATACATACATGCATTATAATGAGCAATTACAAACATATATCACACCAACATTAAATCACAATCATCACCTACCTCGAATCCAAGATTGAATTTCCTAAGGCACTTGAATCTTCCCTTTCTGAATTCTTTTTGCTTGTCCTAGGCCTACAAACAATTAATATACGCAAGGATCAACAATCAAAGGTCTAATTATCCGAATTATAACAACCCAATAACCCTAGACCAACCCAAGATCCTAATACCCAGATTAGGGTTTTTTCCACCATAATTTCTTGATCAAAACCTTCCCCCATCGATAATCACCCACGAATTTACATTCTACGAATTGGAAAATAGATTCGGGGAGTTAAAACCTTACCTTTAGCCTCAAGAATGGTGAAAAATGCTCAAGAACTCGTCTTGGGTCGTCTCCTAGCTCTCAAAGTCAAAAAGTGCAAAATAAAATGATTTTGGTGTTTATTTCTGGCATAAAGTCCCGTCTGCCCCGCCATGGCGGCATTCACCCCACTACAGCGGCTCCGCCCTGGCGGCAAAAATCCCACCTCAGCGGCTTGCACGGAAATAGTGAGCAAAATTAATAATTCCAAAACCCCATTTAACGACACACCATCAAGCAACGACACTCAGAAACTACTCATTCATGCTAAGATGAATTCCGGGAGTTTGTCTCGCCCGAATTCAATTTTATAAAGTCGTATGGGTTCCTTAACGTCTTAGCTATCCATTTGTAACATCTTGCAAATTGAAATAACTAGGAAGAAGTTTAAATTTGGGAATAGTCATTTTTTTGGGAAGAATTAAAATCTGGAAATTTAGTTAAGTTAGCAAAAGTGAGTTTTTTGGTCAACTTCAAACGATCATAACTCCTATCTCAGGATGATTTAGGTGTAGTTCCAGATATGGTTGGAAATCTCTTGGAATGATCTTTCTAACGCCGCCAAGTTTGGGCGATTCCGAGTTCGAATGAGTGAGTTATGCCCTTTGGAAATTGGGTTGTTGGAATAAGGAAAGTTCAATTCGGATTTTTAAGGGGTACTTTGGTCTTTTCCTTACCCAACTTAATTAATTCATTTTTGGTAATAATTTTAGGGGCTAAAACTGACTGGGTTCAGTTTACGCTTTTGAGAAATAGAGTTAGGGCTTTTGGAGAAAGAACGCAAGAGAAAGGAGAAGAGGAAAAGCAAGATTCGCCAAAGGAATTGATCCTATGGTATGTGAGTCTCTCATAGCGTTGGGCTCATTCACCCACGCGCCAAGCATGTTTAATTCAGTGAAGAAGAGTTGGAAAATTGATGTTCTTGACAAATATTCTTGAATTCGAATGTTGTTAGTGAATTAGGACGAATTGAGAAGTTTATGAGATTCTTATATTGAGTTTAGGGTTGCTTTGAGTTAGTTTCTTGAGTATACATGTTGGGCATCGGGGTTTAAAACAAATTTGAGGAAGATAATCGAATTTAGGTGGATTGAGGCTGAAAAACGAAGAAGGAAAAAGTCGGACAGCTTACATGAAACAAGTCCGCGTCGCGGACTTGTTCCCACTGTGAACAAAAATTTGCTCCGCATCGCGGAGAGGACGCGGACTCCACTGTCTCAAAATTTAATTTCGTGAGTATTTATTTAGGAGCATCTCCGCGTCGCAGACTTGTTCCAAGACGGTGATTTCGTAACTTTTCTCAAGTTTAGCTATTCGAAATTATTCCTAAACATCAAGAGACCTTTCCTATCACAAATCAAAATCCTTGAATCTATAATTCAATTCAAGAAAAGTTAAGAGTCAATTCAAGTGAAGTTAAGAGTCAAGTAAAGTGAAGTCATTAAAGTGTTCAGGGGTCTTTTACAAATGTTTTAACTTTGTTTTAAGACTCAAGTTTTCAAGTTAAGCAAAGAGTAAGAGTTGAGTTCATTTCTCAAAGAGCTATTAGGGAACTAAGTATTCCCAGAGAAGTTTATAAAAATGTTTTCACATTTGAGCAAGAAAAGGGAACATTTATTCCAAGAGAGCTTTTAAGCTAAGTTTGAGTAATTACCTCAAACCAGAGAAGAAGGTGTTTTAAAAACATATGAGCTAAGTATGATTTGGGAGTAGTATTGAGCACCGATATGGGGACGCGAGTTCATATTAACTCAAGCCCCTATAAACCATGTAGCCATCATGGGCAGAAAAAGGATCATACTTTTTAGATGATTCCTTAGTGCTTTTTAGCATAGACTAGTGGATCCACTTAGTAGTTCAGGTTCAATACCGATGGTTGTCGGTTAGAGAAACTCCCACAGAAGTTATTGTATTTTTATATACATCAGTTATTGTATTTGACATACATTTCAGTGTTATGTTGTATCCTTGTATATACACAGAGTTGACATCATGTTTTTAAACAGCTTTTCATTATATTGCACTTGTTTTAAACTGCTTTATATTGAAATGAGTTCAGTTAAGTATTCATGAGTTGAGAAGAGCCAAGGTAAGTGTTTCCTTCATAATCTCTTTCGAGCCTATGTTTGTTAGCATTCCAACTCGCATACTCGTACATTCAATGTACTGATGTCAGTTGGCCTGCATCGTCTTATGATGCAGATGCAGGTAACCAGGATCAGTATCCAGTGCCTCGTTGATCCAGCTTGAGCATTTAGAGTCTGTTGGTGAGCCTCATTGCATTCCGGGGGACTCTTTTATTCACTTTCTAGTTTAGTTCATTAGGATGTTGTGGGGTTTGTCCCAACATCCATCTCAGCAGTTTTAGAGGCTTCATAGACAGTTAGTAGACAGATGTATTTACATTATTATTTCATATGTTGAGACTTGAGTTGCCATTTTGGCCAAGTTGAATGTTGACTATTAGACATTCTGAGTTATTTCACTAAAGTTACTTGAGTAAGTTCTTTCGATATTGTAATCATGCTTAGAGTTTTCCGCTGAGTTAAGTAAGTCATGCCAAGGGTTCGCTTGGAGCCAGCAATGGTCTTCGAGTGCCAGTCCCGCCCAGGGTGTAGGCTCGGGGCGTGACACCATTCATGCAATCAATTTCATTATTACACTTCTCATTCATTACCAGATTTCACTAGACTCGCCTGACTCTGATTTCGTCCAAATCTGAACTAGGCTAGGAAATTTCAAGTTACTACTCAAAAGTTTTTCTTATAACGACGGGAACAAGTCATTACAAAAACTCTTATGGAGTAAGAAGGTAAACAATGTAAATTTCTAATGAAATAAAATTATAAAAAAAAAAATCGACTCAAAATTTTGAAAAACTTATATAATGATATCGAAATAGTGTTGCGTTAAATTTGATAAGTTGATATAATGATATTAAAATAGTTAGTTTTAGTGCATGAAATTTGAAGAAGACATCAAAAAAATAATTTGATCTTTCTATAAACATACAATAATAATTTTGTGTAATATATGTATAAGGTTTGACTGTTTGAAAGACTTTACAATATTTAATAATAAGAGAATAAAATTATTGAAAGGGGATTAAAAAAATTAAAACATATGAATAATAATTGATTCATGATAATCGTCAGAATATATATAAGGCAACAAAATAGATAGCTACATAAAAAAGATGCTACAATTAACTAAACATTATTTCATTTCTCAATTTTACAACGATTCATATATTTAATGAGATAAAAAGCTATTATCTTTTCTATCCAAGAAATTCTTTTCAAATTTATTAATACATGATTTTTTTACACAATATATATATGAGAGAAAGTGGGGGCTGTAAAAAAATTGGGCCCCCAAACGATTGTTTTAGTAGCCTTATAGTCGAGACGGCCCTGGAGAAGGAGGATCGAGTTCTCTCAAGATCTTAAGAATCATCCATGGTAGAGTCACTACATTAAAAATATTTTTTAGCGGTAATTAATGGCAATAGCTTAATTTCGGTAAATATATTTTTTTAGAGGCAATCAACAATTTTTTTTTAAAGCATATAATGATATTAGATCTAACGACTATTAACTAATATCAGTATAAGTTTTAACACTTTTTGTTAATATGCATATTTATTACCGCAAAAAATTATTTTTATAAGATTGAGCTTCTTCAGATGTTATATCACAAGAGAAAAAGAGGAGAAGAGAAAACTCCAATTATGAATTGTGAAAGATGCAAACGGATTAATCATTTCACTAAATCTGAAGTTTATATTTCACGGTGGAGGTGTCAATAAATCCTATTAAACTAGAGGTGGCAAAATTGATCCATTAAAACGTTATTATTTTGTGTATTTACTAGTTCACTGTTGAAAAAGTTGGATCAATATTTAACTCAAATTGATTAATGAGAAATTTTGTCAAAGTATTTTCAAATGAATATTTTTGTAGTAGATATATTATATAGTTATAAAAAAAGTAAAAAAATTAAAGAATAAATAAAGTAATTAAAATTTAATCAAAGATGACAGTTGAGTTATGATTTACATTTTAATCAATTTCAAGCAAGTATGATTTGCATTTAAATTCATTCAATCAAGTAATTTTTAGACCGGATTCCATTTTTGGACTAATTAAAT
The DNA here is from genome assembly GCA_029582685.1 of Solanum piurae. NCBI lineage: Eukaryota > Viridiplantae > Streptophyta > Magnoliopsida > Solanales > Solanaceae > Solanum > Solanum piurae. The sequence continues at coordinate 18,867 of JAJOOO010001570.1, read as the reverse complement.
AGTTCATTTGTTTTGATTCTTCAAATTCCTAGTTGTCCTAGTCACCCCAACATCAACCTGCTCTTTGAGTGCCTCTATTTTTTCCTTCATGAAATTGATAGTGCTCAACGCTTCCATGAGTCTGCACTCTAAAATAGTGACGGTCTGCCTCATCTATATCTTCATATGTGTACGCCTATTCAAGTCATTTCGAATGTTTTCGATCTCCTCAAAAGTATGTCCCACAAGTCGAATGTTTTCGATCTCCTCAAAAGTATGTCCCACAAGATAGCTTAGTGTGCCTTCTACTTTCCCAAAGCATTGGCTAAATATCTCAATTGCATCAATCCCTGCATTAACCTTCGTGAACCACTCTCTACCAAACAAGACGTCCTCAGGCAAGACCTCCACATCATCCTTGCTCGCCTGAGTGGTATAAGGTTCTTGGAATGTAAGTCTTTCATTTGACAACCTCGAGTGGTACCTTCTCGTTCTTGTTGGCAACATTCCTCTTTTTGGTATAGTCCTTCTTGTCGGCGGCATCCTGGATTACGTTAGCTTGAATGTTAGCAACGTTAATTTTTTCATCATTTGTCATTCTCTTAGTTGCAACCTTGCCTACCACATTAGCTTAAGTCTTTTACTAAGCACACATGTGATACTTGACAACTTGCTCATGATCTTGCTATGTCAAGTCAACCCAAGACTATAGAAATCACTAGGGGTCGTTTGGTTGAGTGTATTAGCAAAAATAATGCATGCATTAATTATATGTATTAGTAATCCCCTGTTTGGTGCATTTTTTCATGCTATGTATAACTAATGTAAGCATTAGTTATACACTCTATTGTGTATTGAGGAGTGTATTACTAATACCACTGATTTCTAGGTATTAGTAATGCAAAGGATTTAATACATGCATTAATATGGTTAAAGACCCAATTACCCCTCAAAAGTACTTTTACATCTTTTCCACCATAATTGTGAAGGATACTTTTGTAAATAAATATTTTTATACAATGCATAATATTTTTAATACACCAAACCAAACAATGCATAAGAAATAATCTATGCATAATACAAATATAATTAATACATGCATTACTAATACACTCTATTGGGTATTATTTTTATACACTCTACTAAACGACCCCTAAGAGAATGATAGAGAGAACACAAGAGATCATTGATATGAAGAATGTTATTGAGAACTTTGATTGATTTTTGTTTGATAATTTTATAAATGGATATCCCTCTATTTACACTACTCTCGATCACTTAGAGCTGATATATAAATAACAATTGTCAAACAAGTTCATACATATTTACAAATAAATCTTTTTTCTAGAATTCTCTACATGCCTAAAATATTCTCTAAGGACTTTTAAGAATTCTTCCTAAATTTTCTAAAATCTTTTCAGGAAATTTTACATACTCTTGAATCTTCCCACAAATGCTAACATTCTTATCATGTATGCTTCCACATGAAAAAACTCTATACCACGTGACACCTAAGTTGTGTGATAACATAATGGGTCATCAAATAATGGTGAAGCCAACATTTGACTAGAGATTGAAAAAAACAAAATATAAAAGTCAGAGCCAGTCAAGGTTCATATTAGGAAAAGGAGAGTGAGGGGAAGAGGAGGCAGCCCTCGGTCCGATTATCCAATTCGCTCCAACAGACAAATATGATTATGTAGTCAAAGCAACTTCGTCATTTTTCGCATTTGCACCTTCCAATTTTGCTAATGTTTATTTTATTTTTAATATTTTTCAATTACACAAGGGTAATGTTACTTCTTTTTTTCTTTTTTTTAATATTCACTGTAAATAGATTTTGGAGATCCGTTAATTAGGCTTCAAAGCCCCTTAATTGATCCCTTTTTTATCTCGTTGACATAATTATATAACTCCATGTGCACCAAACTTTGATAATTACACCGAAAATTAATGATGATCTCTTTGCCAAGTATAACATCCACCTAGTTCTAATTACTAATTAGTTGCCTCATACAACGTCCAAAATATTTCATTGCTACTCCCTAAGAAAGATATGCTAGTATATACCTCCATCTTATATAGTTAATATCTTATTAATTTGATTATCGATTTAGCTGGTCCACAAACTAAAATTTAATCAATCATAACATTAATACATAAAATCGACCAATCGATGCATATTCCTACTTTCATTTCATCTCCAAGGAATCTCTAATTAATGAAAGGGTTTCGTTTGATTCCTTATAAGCATATCAAAACGTATTGTGGTGTGAAATGAACCACAATGAGTAAAAATTGATTAAATCAATAAATATCTAAGCTATAGTTTTGTTTTATGTTTGCTTGAATCGAAATAAGCGGGTAAAGTTAAACTAAACAATGGGTAATAATTTAAGGGAAACTAACTGGCTCTTTCAAAGGAGTAAACTAATTATACATTCATATTCTTTTGTTTTGAATTCCCCTTGACTTATGATACATAATACCTCATTTAATTCTTTTTTCTTTTATTTTTATATATATAATCTGATTTCATTCACTTTTTTGTTTTTGCTCCTTTTCTATCTTTTTTTCTTAATTTCTACTAATTTTCATTGAAGCCTGCTTTAGTCCTTCAGTTTGACACTCTTCAGTCCTCCATTATACCATCATAATTAATCTATATAATTGGCATAGTATCATTGAGACTTATTTCATCACTTCAATCTCAATATCCCATTACATCACTTCATGAAGGAGGACTACTTCAGTTATTTAATGAGATCATCACAGTATAAAAATATATTGACATGGTATCATATTTCAACGAGGCACTTTTCAATCCTCTATAATACCATCATGGTGTATCTATATACTGGTATGATTGGTATCATGAAGAACTGGTTCAGTCCTTCAGTGAGATATTCCTCAGTATACAACCACAATATATTGTCATAATATCATCCTTCAATTTTCCATGTAACATAAGTCGGTTATATTTTCATGATAGCAACCTTCAATGACACTCATCAATTTTCCATGTTATTTAAGTTGGTCAGAGCATTCAGATGAGCTAATTTTAATGACGTTGAAAATAGAAGGATTTCTTACGTAACTATATAGGGAAAAGGGATAATACAATAAAATGATCATATATTTATTTAATGTATCAATATTATATAACAGTGTATATATAATGTATATGAGTCGGATGTTAATGGAATTAGGCAAATGTAATATCAACCATACAAGTCAGGAACAACACGGAAGAATTCATTTTCCATTCTCAATCAACTATCTAATCCGGAATCAATTGAGGGAAGCAAGCAAAGCTTATTTCTTCAAACAAGTGTGAAAACACGAATTGTCAAACAAGAACAAACATGAATCCATTGAGTAGAGAAGAGGTAAGGGGAACAAAGTGTTGGCACAAATATTCCAACATCATAATCCATTAAAAGCTCAACTTGTTTGAATTGAAAGAGAAAGGAATATCTTCGATGAGCTTAACTTCAAGCCACAGTATTTAATCACAAATATTGTTGTTGCAGAAGCAAACGCATTGAACGTAATTCTTTATATGGGGCAAACAGTACATACATATGAAAATTTGAAGTAAAGGAGAGAATTTTGGCCTGTTGTGTAAGAACTAAAGAGCTAGGGAAACTAGACTGTATTATTCATGATTACCACCATTGATGAACAAGAACTCCACTTTCTCTTAGAGAAGTGAAGAGATCCAAACACTGGCTATACGTATTCGGATACTTTGAAGACCTCTCCCCAGGGCAGCATTTCTGCCACCTATTGTAATGGCATTCAAGAAACACTTCATCAATCAAGCAAATTGCTCCTGTTTCAATCAATCTCGGGATCAAATCGAATTCAGTCCCTTCAACATCCATCTTCATCACCACATAATCCTTCTCTGATACCGCGCTCATCAACCATTCAGCAAAGTCAAAACCTTGGATTACATCCACCTCACTTGCAGACTCACTAGAAGATTCAACAGGTTGAATTCTTCCCATCCCTCTTCCTTTCGCCACATCTTTATGACCCGGATCTTGATTAATCTCAAACGATAACGTCTCGTTCTTAACCCAAGCTGCATATGGCAACAAAGTAACCCCTTTCTTCTCCTTATACTGCCCATGGAATGTCTTGTCAGCCTCAACAGCATATATCTCAAAGGTCTTGTTTTGCTTAGGATACTGTTTCTTGAACCAACTCACAATGCTTGAACCATAACTCCTCGAACCAACATCAACATAGACATATCTCTGCTTAAAACTAATATCCGCCATGGATGACAAGTACTTTATGCTCTGTGCATTCTTCTTAAGTGTAATCCATGGTTTCTTAGGTTCCTCTTTAATCAAAGGCTCAGCTTTTCTAATCAGTTTCATTTTATAATCGGGAACATGACGACAATTGTTCTTGGAATCACTCACTTTTTCTTCAACAAATACATCCTTTTTCATAACAATCTCACGAATAGTCGAATCGAAACCATCAATATTCCTAGACTTAATCAATGTACAACAATTAAACAAATGAAGGAATGAATTGAAACTGTATGTATCATTAGAACCTGTATGGACAACCAAAAACCCTTCGGGTTTCAGAGTCCGGCAAATCTCCGCCGCGAAATCTCCCGGCTTAAGTGACTTATCTATCATTCCGGCACCGGAAAATATGAAATCGAATGTATCATCTTCAAAGGGTTGTTTAACAGCTTTACCTGTAATCACCAAGGGCTTTGAACCTTTCTTGTAAATCCCAATGGAATCGGCGACCCCAATTTCCCTCAACGCAAAAACATCAGCACCCTTCGGAGTTTCAACGCAAAGGGTTTTCGAATTTGAGTTCAAAAAACCCTCCGCAACAAGATCCTCAAACACCGAAGAATAAAACTGGGCCGACTTTTGGAAATCTTTGTTCGCCCATAGATCGGGAAGTTTGGGCTTCGCCGGAGCAGATTTTCCGGCATTCTCGGTGGTCATGACCGCTGATACAGACCCAGCGAGCTGTCCGACGCCGGAAATAACATTGAGATTTTCCGGTAAAGAGAAGAAACAGAAATCACCGAGGTCACAAGTTTCCCCTTTGAGAGTCACCACATAGGCAAACCGACAACAGACAATCACAACACAAAAAAGGCATAAACGTACCAAAACATTCCTAAAAAATCCCGGTTTTGCCGTACTATGATCCATCAAAATCGCTCCTTTTACTTTTCAAAAATGAATATCTACAACGAATTTTTTGCAAGTATATAGAAGAAAAAAGAATGGGTACCCAAAATTGGAGAGGAGAGAAGAGGGGTTTTCTGAAAAGAATGGATTACCGGGAACAGAAACGAGCAGAGGTATGATTACCACCGATGAGAGAACGATGAGACATAGGTTTTGAAAAGGGTATAAAGAAAGGAGCAAAATCAGTAAAAGGGCCCAACATTTTGCAGGAGAAAATCACTCTTTCATAGATTTCTTCCAGCAATCCCAAACCCAAATTCAATTGTTTTTTGTTGTTTGAGTGGATTATTGAAATTCAAAGAAACCCAATTCTTGAAAATTTGATGATTTTGGATGTGAAGAGAGAGAAAGCAAAGGCGAGAAAACTGTAATCCTAGCAGAGAGCGAGAGAGAGAGAGAGAATGTAGGAAAGCGAGTTTATGGAGGGCTGGAGATGAGAAAAAGCGTGTGAAGAGGACGAGTATTTCGAGCGGGTCGGGTCGGGTGGCCGAGTGGTTTTGGGTAAATTTACTTCCATAGGATTTGGGTTTGACTTTAGAAAAAATCAGTATTGGATTCTATTTCCTAAATTTTAATACTAGTAAACTAATTTCATTAGTAAGTATTCTCTTTGTCCCAAATTACTTGTTCATATTTTATTTTTTAGTTATTCTTAAATATTTGTTTATTTTTAAAAAGGATAAAAAAGAATTTACCCATTATATCCTCAATTAATTACTTTAAAAATGGTAGAACTAGTTTTTAATTCATTCACTTCATAATTAATAGGGGTAAAATAGTAAACTCACTATATCAATTATTATTCTCTTAATATATGTGTCAATTCAAAAGTGGACAAGTATTTAGGGATTGAGGGAGTATTAATACAAACTACTCCCTCCGTCCCATTTTATGTGAGGTACTTTGATTCGGCATGGAGTTTAAGAAAGAAAGGAAGACTTTTAAAACTTGTGGTTCAAAATGAATGATAGAAATTTATGTGGCTGTAAATCATTTCATTAAGGGTAAAATAGACATTTAATAATTAAATTGTTACATAATATAGAAATGTGTCATTCTTTTTTGGACTGACTAAAAAGGAAAGTAAGTCACATAAATTGGGACAGAGGGAGTAGTTATTTTACCTCTTTATTATGATATATATACTCTTCTCGACATAAATTAGTGCTTTATTAGTATTTTCTAAGTCTTTACAATTTTAAATTTGATTGTGACAAAGATAAAAAATTAATATTGTTTTCGTAATTTAATTTATGAGATTTTAGAAGAAATTATTCGAGTAATTTTATCTTAATAAAAAATGATTAATGTAGAAATTTATATTGCACTTTAACTTTTGCTATTATATTTCTTTTATATATATATATATCATCAGTTTTTGATTTGTGATCACACATAATTAAACGAAAATTAAATATTTAAAAATAAAAAATTATTAATAATAAATATCTATTCATTTAATTATGTGTGATAATTAAAAACTGATAAATCGACCCGATGATGTGCACTCATAAATTGACTAGACGGTTTAGAAGTGGGCTTGGGTTTCCAATTACAATTTTGCCCACATGCAGATGCTATGCCAGCTCATATTCAAGTCATATACGTCTTCATTTTGTATTTATTTTGCTTTCCTTTTGGTTAAGCATTAATTATTGGACGCGCAAAGAAAACGGATTCCTTTTAATGATTGGCTACATTTTTTTTTCCCTCTATACTTTAAATCCTTCCACTTTTTAAAAGTTAATTTGATTAATTTTCAAAGTTATAGAGTATTAGATTACATTAATTTGATATTTTAAATAAAAAAATTAAATATTCAAAAACTATACAAAAAATATTATAAATTGCAATATCTTCATATCAATATGATAAAAAATAAGTATATCATAAAATGTTAATTAAAAATTTTATTGTTTAACTCTAAAAAAAGAAATAATGACAACTAAAAGAATGAACGAATGGAGTACTTTTTAAAAAAAAAACCTGTTATATATGGACTACACTATATATAATGTTAAACTATAATAATGGAATGTTCAAGTTAAGAATATGCATTTATTAAAGATAATAATAATAATAATAATAATAATAATTACTTGGATTGGCTTTAAGTAATCTTGTTATATGGAGTAAAAAATAGTTGCACACACTCAATGCATATTATTAAATCTACTCTAGTCTAGAGGAGAGAATTGTTAGTAGTAGTTTAGTAGTAATACATTGATTAACTTCCTAGAGTTCAATATAAATAACCGTCTCTAGTAAAATTAATTGAATTGTAGAAAATGTACCTTCGACACATCCCATAATAAAAAGTGGTAGAAAGATGTCAAAATCACTACTAATGTCAAAAAAAAAATCATAACATCAGTTGGGAGGGTTATCTGTTATTGATAAAAATTAAAATTAAATTAATTTAATCTATTTCTAATTTAGCCTTATTAAAATATAATACAATATATATTTATTGATTTGATTGTTATTGATTTTGATTTGGTTATTAATCATATAAGAAAAATAAAGAAACGATTCATTCAAAAAAATAGTCATTATAGAACTTCTGATTACTGAACTTAATGTGAATAAAACCCAAAAGTGCACGGAAGAGACTCTCAGTTTCCCAAAAACTATCATATACACTTATATACATGAAACCAACAAAATAACGCTCACTCTTCGGCTTTTTTCCTTTCATAAATAAATGATAAATAAATTTTGATGATTAAAAATTATTCATAAAATTATTAATATATTATGCATATATAATTAAAAATATATGAATGTAACTTATTGGTTTGGTTCGATTTGGTTCACCATCTTCTAAAAAACTTTTACAAAATGAAAATTAAATTAAAAATAATTGATTCTTAAATTTGTAAAACCAAATAAAATTCAAATAAAATCAACTTTATAGAACGTCATGTAGGACGAATGTGTCTCTTTGTTCAATTTTATACAATTTTAAGTGTTTATTTATACACACTCAAAATTAAAGATAATATATGTTAACTGAAATCAAATTAAGATTTATGTTTATGTATTATGTCAAATAACAATTGTTTATTTTTCTAATCATTATTACAAATTCACAATAACTACTACCATGTATAAAAACAGTTTTATTTATTTATTTTCATTATTAAAATAAGAATACATATAATGCAGTGTCACCTTACTGGATTAATAAAAAATGTAATTAAGAATTGCATATGGATAAGTGTGATTTGTTGTAAGTTTAGAGATAGAATATGATTAAATGATTGATTATTCCATAAGCACTAACGTGTCATATTGTGGTGCCTTCTCTGTTGCATAAAATCTGTCAATATAGAACATGGGCTACTAGCCTACTATTATAGCTTCTCTTAAAAAAAAACAAAAAGAAGTTGCCAGAGATTGATGTGGGCCCATTCACCTGCTGTGGGCCCACATTTCCCATAGTTTACATTTTACAATAAAGCCGGATTTAACGCCATTCCCATAGTCTAAACTTCCTCTTTTCGTCATTTTTCTTGTTAAAACTATACATTTTGTTGCATTTTAGGTGATATTATTTAATTTAAAAAGGTGTTTTTGATTTTGAAAATATATATTTTAAAGGGAAAAGGGTCAAAATATTCATAACTTTAATTTATTGGTTGACTATATTCCTATCGTTAAAATAAAATTGTTCTTCTCCCTACCATTACAAAAACTTATCATTCATGCCCTTCCTTGAACGGAAATCTTAAAATCGAGTTAATTTGGGAATTTTCGTCCAAGGAGGGGCATGGATGATAAGTTTTGTAACGATAGGGGTAAGAACAACTTTATTTTAATGATAAGGGTATAGTCAATCAATAAATTAAAGTTAAGGGATATTTTTGACCCTTTTCCCTTTAAAATATACATTTTCAAAATTAAAAGTTAAAACCAATAAAAAAAATATAATATGCAATAAAACAGAATGATATTGAAAAGAAGAAAATTGAGTCCACTAATACACAATATATCCTTAAGAAAATCATTCCTCTCAAATACTCAAAATTAATGAAATATATTCTCACAAAATAGAATTATTTTATTCACTGATATATTGATATTTCATACCTAAAAATTTACTAAATACCGAATAAAAAAAGAAGAAGATGGATGACAGGTACATGTTGCAAGGGATCAACGATATCTTCAAGTAGAGTCCATAATGATAGAAAATATAATAGGGATAAGGGTCTGAAAATTACTTCAACTTTGATCGAATTTGCTGTTGCGATACTAAACTTTCATGAGGACCTATTACCTCCCTAGACTATTTAATATCGTATTTTAAACATATATATTTGCCCACGTAGACATAAAAAATAATGTAAAATTATAAATAGTAATGTGTTCACGTGAGAATATATATACCTTTAAAATACACTATTAAATAGTTCAGGGGTAAAAAATATACTATTAAATAGTCTAGGGAGGTAATAGGTCATCATGAAAGTTTAGTATCGCAACAGCAAATTCAACTAAAGTTAAGGTATTTTTCAGACCCTTATCCCAATATAATACGTATTATAATTTCATTGCTTGCGAAATAGATATATTATAAAGTCATTTAGAAACGATTATTTTTTTCTCAATATTTTACTTTCCCACCATAAAGAAAGGAATGTCTTTCAATTTGCTTACAAACACATTCATTCGCTATATAACATTCATTTTATTTGATTTATATTGACTTGATATAAAAAAAAATTAAAAAAAATTACTAAACTGACTTTATTTAAATTTTTATTAATTTTGATAGGAGTCAAATAAAATTAATTGATTGACTTGTATTAAGTTTGATATGATAATTTGATAGATAAATTAATAATTTATAATAATAAATTAAATTGCATTTAAAATATTAAACTTCTTTACTTTGTGATAATTGTTAACTAAACTAAAATTAGATGATTTTGGTAGTTAACAAGTAAATGTAGTTAGTTGTGTTAGGAGCTGGTAAACAGTTATCCCTCACTCACTCTAAAATGTGAAAATGTTGGTAGCCGTTGGGACTTGGGACACAGAGACTTGAAAGAAAAATCCAACCTTTTTTCAACCATTTTCTGGTAAAAAAAAAAAACTTTTAACTGATGTTATTGCTGGTAAAGCTACTTATAGAGTTATAGTATTGTTTAAATGACGATATGTTTTTTACATGATTTATTTTTATTTAAAAATGACCGGAAAAGAGGGATCTATTCTAGCTGAAGATTCTTCAGAAACAATCTTTTATCTCTATAAGATAGAGGTATAATCTACCTACATTCTATTTTTTTCCAGATAATATTTGTGAACTTTCAATAGATATGTTATTATTATTGGAGAAAAGAGATCTACAAAGCAATGGGCTTAGCAATGAACTAAAATATCCTTTCAATAAAAATAAAAAATATAATATCCCCACTTCTCCAAATATTTGAGAAAACAAATAATGGAAAGTATAAAACAATTTTTGTCATGATCCAGACCGTCGTGATTGACACTCACACTAACCCTTCGGTGGGAGAACCACAACTACAACTCAAACCAAAAACTAAAACATTTAAGTTATGGAAGCAAGTTAAATGCTAAGGAAAGAAAAATAGGGAGTTCCCATAAACTCCAACAAAAGTCTAACAATTAAATAAATGCGGAATAAATAACCTAGAACCTGAAAGTCAATGTACCAAAACATCTAACAACGAACCAAAGTCTAAACAAGAAGGGTCACAACCCCAACTAATGAACTAATAACTAACTAGAAAAGTCTAAGTCCGAAATGTGGACATAGACAAAAGGAGAACTCATGGCTGCCCGAAAGAAATGGCTCACCCTTGAATTCGAACTTTCACTGATCTTCTAAGCGAGGTCTATCAATAGCCGCCTGAAGATGCCTTGTACTCAACAAAAATAAGAGCAAGTGTAGTATCACTACACAACCACAGTGTACTGATAGGATCACGCGGCTATCCCACTAAGTGCAACATACATAAATCAATACAACATTATAATCACATGCATATATCGAACATATACAACATTATCAACACTTACGAACAAGATACAATTTCACATTTCTCAAGATACAATTTCACATTTCTCAAGATACACAATTATGACAAGTCATTGGTCCTCTCATGGAACCCAAACCCAAACAGTTAGCATACCGAAACGTGGTACTCGATCTAATGATTATTTCGGAACGTGGCAACCGATCCCAATTAGTTATGCCAAAACGTGGCAACTGATACTCTCAAATAACACCTCCCTAAAGAAGTATAAGCGATCGTTATCAAGTAAATAACTCAACTTGTAGGTTGGGGTCGATCCCACGAGGAATATGGTTTAGACTTAACCTTAACTTATGATTATATTCATTTAGCCAACTTATTTTCGAGACAAGAAAGTAAAGGGGGTGGGGGGGGGGGTGGGGGGGTGGGGGGTTGTGTAACAAATAACTGATTGTAGGTTAGAGAACAAGTGAGCAAGATTCAAACTTCGGTTGTTATCAATAAGAGAGAAAAACTAGGGTGTAAGTGTTCCCCATAAGAGCATAACGCAGTAATCCTAGTAATAGTAATTTTTTCCTAGTGTATCACATGCAAAGTGGTAAGTTATGTATTCCTAAGTCCTTGGTCCGACACATAAAGAATTTCACCCCGTACTGGTTCGGCTACGTGTGTATAATTTACTAACCCTTATTTTTACCTCATATTATATCACATCAATGTATGGCTTTGTTTTCACCCTCGCACCAATTGACATTAGACTATTAGATATTATCACACTAAATCTATGTTGATAATTCTTTTCTTATTAACTACCTCTTTGGTCCGTCAAGTAGCAACAAGGCGAGTTCTAACGTTGGCCACTGTTAAAACGACTTCTAAACGAAAGAATTATCAATGCATGCAACAACACTATTCAAGAATTACTTAGTTACTATTAATACTTTGTTAATCGCTAATGGTTCCCACAACCCTAGTTGTGGATTTAGTTACTCATGCTAGTAAGAACACAATTCATATTTTTAGAAGAAGAATTCATAAACTTACGTAATGAGTAAAAGAAACCTAGAATCTCCAATTGAAATTCAAAGCCAAAATCTTTATAAACCGAAAATAGGAAATCAAATTGCTAATGTTTGCAAGTTAATTCCCAAGAACACACCAAGAACTAAAGTTAAACAATAGTAGTTAACCCCCAAAAATGAGGTTTACATACCCTATTTATAGAAAACATAATCCCAAACAAAAAGGAAACAAAATAAGGAAATAAATTGATGGACGCGACTTCAATCGACGAGACTGACCTACGGACCGTGGATCGACCTACAGTCCGTAGGTCCCTTCCGTAGCTCAGGACTTAGAACTTTTCCACAGAGGTTGGAACCTTCAACTTTCTGATGCAAACAACGGATCTGCAGAACAGACCGTATGTTGACCTACGGTCCGTGGGTCCCCTCTCGTGGCTCCACACTTGAACTTTTCATCAGGTACTGGAACTCAGACTTTCTAATACAAATGACGGACATGCAGGACGGCCCGTAGGTCGACCTACGGTCTATCAATGGCCACCGTGGTTCCACACTTGGTCAAGACTTCCCTGATGCTCCATCTACGCCACCAACCTACAGAGCGTGACTGGCCTAAGGTCCGTAGGTCACCTCCGTAGGTGACTCCTTCTGCAGAAATTCAACTATTATCTCTCTCAACCTCGTCCAAGCCTATTTCCTGCAAATATAACACAAAAACATTAATTCTAATACTAAATGGCCCTAGACACACACAACTCTTAAGTGAAATGTATTAAAAATACCGTAAACTCACGGTATATCAACACCCTCAACTTAAATTCGTTGTTTGTCCTCAAACGACGCACTAAGACTCTAAACGACACTTGTGTAGAAGCATACATTCAAGCTCAAGCAATCACATGGCTTTCTATCCCAACTCCCTTTTCTAGTGCAAATCGATTCTCTTAGACTCGACAAGCTAACTCATGCGGATCAAAATATGACAAAGATCGACCAATAGACACACAACATACAATTTTTTCACAATCACAAAGGTATCCAACAATGTAACTAGTGCCCTCACTTCAAACGAAATCCTTTTCCACATAGAAGATATGAATTTTAGAGTTTTAGGATTCATTCAACACTCGCACTCAGAAGTGGATAGAGGTACGATCTACCTACATTCTATTTTTTTCCAGATAATATTTGTGAACTTTCAGTAGATATGTGATTATTATTGGAGAAAAGAGATCTACAAAGCAATGGGCTTAGCAATGAACTAAAATATCCTTTCAATAAAAAATAAAAAAAATAAAAAAATAATATCCCCACTTCTCCAAATATTTAAGAGAAAAAATAATGGAAAGTATAAAATAATTTTTGTCACGATCCAGACAGTTGTGATTGACACCCACACTAACCCTCCGATGGGAGAACCACTACTACAACCCAAACCAAGCAACTAAACCAAAAACTAAAATATTTAAGTTACGGAAGCAAGTTAAATGCTAAGGAAAGAAAAATAGGGAGTTCCCATAAACTCCAACAAAAGTCTAACAACTAAACAAATGCGGAATAAATAACCTAGAACCTGAAAGTCAATGTACCAAAACATCTAACAACGAACCAAAGTCTAAACAAGAAGGGTCACAACTCCAACTAATGAACTAATAACTAACTAGAAAAGTCTAAGTCCAAAATGTGGGCATAGACGAAAGGAGAACTCATGGCAGCCCGAAAGAAATGGCTCACCCTTGAATTCGAACTTTCACTGATCTTCTAAGCGAGGTCTATCAATAGCCGCCTGAAGATGCCTTGTACTCAACAAAAATAAGAGCAAGTGTAGTATCACTACACAACCACAGTGTACTGATAGGATTACGCGGCTATCCCACTAAGTGCAACATACATAAATCAATACAACAATATAATCACATGCATATATCGAACATATACAACATTATCAACACTTACGAACAAGATACAATTTCACATTTCTCAAGATACACAATTATGACAAGTCATTAGTCCTCTCATGGAACCCAAACCCAAACAGTTAGCATACCAGAACGTAGTACCCGATCCAATGATTATGTCGGAACGTGACAACTGATCCCATATTTATGTCGAAACGTGGCAACCGATCCCAATTAGTTATGCCAGAACGTGATAACCGATCCATTCAACACACCACAATCACAAATACAAGTACATTCTCATAATCATATAATCGAGTCATGATTCAATGGCATTCGACAATCATATATCCTCATTTACAACAAGTGTGATCAATAATGCAACATCCACATACATACATGTATCATAATGAAGCAAGACAAACATACATCACACAATCATAGAATCACAATCATTACCTAACTCAAAACAAGCTTGAAACCCTAAGAAACTTGATCATTCCCTTTTTGAATTCGTTCCGCTTGTTCTTGGTCTACAAACAATCAATATAATACGGGAATCAATAAACAATCACTAATTACCCAGATTACTAACAACTCTAACAAACCCTAGATCAACCCATGATCCCAATTATCCAATTTAGGGTTGTTCCCACCATAGATTCTAGATCAAACCCCCCCCCCCATCGATATTTACCCATTAGATTACGTTCTACGATTCGAAAAATAGATTTGGGGAGTTAAAATATTAACAACCTCAAGAATGGTGGAAAACGCTCAAGAAAACACCTGGGGTCGTTCCTTAGCTCTCAAAGTCGAAAAGTGCAGAATAAAATATTTTTGGGGTTTATTTACGACTTCAAGTCGCGTTTGGCCCGCCACAGTGACCCTCACCCCGCTACAGCGGCCCCGCCAGAGAAACAAAAATCCCCGCCAAAGCGGGTTGCACGAAAGAGTGAGCTATTTTAATAATTTCAAAATCTTCATTTCACAACACACCTTCAACCAACGACACTCAGAAATACCCGTTCACACCAAAGTCAGTTTCGGGAGTTCTACTCACCCGAATTCAATTTCGTAAAGTCGTACGAATTCCTTAACGCGTTGGATATCTACTCATTAATCAAAATCATATATAAATCACCCCATTGCTACCAGATTTCCCTAGACCTCACTAACTCCGATTTCGCCCAGATCTAAACTAGGTTGGAAAATCCAATGTTACTACGAAAAAGTTTTCCGACCCAAAAAATTTTCTCCGTTGACT
The DNA here is from genome assembly GCA_029582685.1 of Solanum piurae. Lineage (NCBI taxonomy): Eukaryota > Viridiplantae > Streptophyta > Magnoliopsida > Solanales > Solanaceae > Solanum > Solanum piurae. The sequence continues at coordinate 3,447 of JAJOOO010001570.1, read as the reverse complement.
TTTCTATAACGACGGAACCCGGTCGTTACAATTTTCAATAAGATTTGTCAGTAGTTATCCTATTTGTCATCCTTTGCTTTTGAGGTCAGTCATCTTACTTATTATATTTTGTAAAAAAAAATTAAAATGACAGAAAATCAATTATAATTACAAATAACATATGAAGAAATATGATTTATTGATAAATATGTAGGTATAAATCTGTTCCTCCCCGGATTCTACTCTCATAAGATTTATCGATAATTCGAGGGCGGTTAGTGGCGTATTTCTCGAACTAGGATGATTGATTTTGATCTCTATATGAATATTCCATGAATTTGTGGATTTTTTGAGATTTTGATCTGTTTATGAATATTTCATGAATTTGCGGTGGATTTTTTATATGTCTTTTCAAGGGAATATAGTATCCTTTATATAGGCATGGAGTAGGGTTTAGAGTTGACTAGCCTCCAAGAATTTTAATTAGAATTGAACACAGTAGAGTCTCAACTCTAATTGAACAGTACCCCACAAAGTTTCAATGTCTACAATTAGTTACCATGGTAATTTTTTGAGCATTTTAATAATATATAAAAATTATATTATCAAAGTTTATATATAAAAAAGTTTCCTCCATTACTATTTGTTTATTTGATTTTTCCTTTTCATCCATTTTTTTTTTGATAATTTTTTAATTTTAACTTTTCACAATGACATATTTAAGGTATAGAATAATATCAAATAACATTTTGATACATTTCATGTATTTGTAATTTAAAATCATAATACTCAATTTTATTTTTTTTACTTTTTAAAACTTTATGTCAAGTTAAAATCTGACAAATAAACCAAACACAGAGGGAGTAATTTTTTTAAAACAAAATTACTCCCTCTGTCTCAATTTATGTGACACTTTTCATTTTTCGAGAGTCAAACAGTTTAAGTTTGACCGGGAATTTGCGCATTATATTTTCGATTTTTTTGAAATGAAATTTATATATTTGTAAACTACGTAAAAAGTATTATAAGTCACAATAATTGATAATTCAAAATGCTTAAAAGATCTATGAATAATTTACGGTCAAAGTTAGACTTGTTTGAATCTCGAAATTTGAAAAGTGCCACATAAAATGGGACGGAGGGAGTATAAATTATGGAATTATTAGGTATTGTGATGAAGGAAAAAAACAAATTAGTATGGGTCATGTGAGTTTGAAGAAAAGTTTCTGAAATTACACTCGTCAATTATATCTGCTTTTGATGCATCTGTTTGTTGATGTAAAACTCCAAAGTCCAAATAAAATGCTAAAAGTGGTCCCTTCAAAACCGTTGGGAGGTTGAAATAAGAGGTTACTTTTATTTCTTTGGGACCAATTCATAGATATTTTGGACGTGAGTTATCTAATATATAGTTTGGTTATGCGATATGGTATCATGATATGATATGATATCATAATATTAAATTATGAGATGAAATTAAAGTTTTGTTTGGACATGCGATATGGAATTTTAGTGTTGTATATTTTTTCATAAACATAAGAATCTCATAAGTTGTAAAACTATTAAAATAGCTCCAATTATTTATTCAATCTTACCAAATAAACAAAACATTATAAAATTGCATTATAAGTTATTACATTGCTATTTTTTCTCCACTTAAGTAACTGTTTCATCAAACTTTAATTCAATAAAAAAAATTGAACATAAATTGTAGTGTACTAGTCTTTAATATTACTCAACAATCGGTTGATGTGAGTTAAAGTGACTATATGTTGGTGAGAATAATAAATTTTATGTCGGTGTGAATAAAAAAATTAAAAAAGTAATGATGTCATTATAAATTTTATTTTCATATAAAATAAATGGTTAGTAGATATAAATGTGGGATTGTTTTAACAAAATATAAACTAGTGGAACAATTTTTGTAGTAAAATTATCTCAAATCATGATATGAAATTCTCATATCATGGTTTTTGGAGAATATGAAATCACATCTCATGAGATGGAATCAACGTAAAATCGCATATCCAAATGCTGATCTCATCTCACAATTTCATGTCGTGATATGGTATCGCATGACCAAACGTCTACTAAATATTTTAAATCACATATAAATAAAATATTTTAGATCACGATCGTAATATATGTTCAGGTTAATTTTCACATATTTTATCTAATTTCATAGAATATATGTAATCTCTCATCGATAATAGATACCAGATACGAATTAGATAAACAAGATGAGACTTAAATTCAACTCATGAATCCATTTATTTGATAAACAATTTGTTTGATCTATATTGTTAAATTTGGATTTTGCATCTTGTTAAACAGTTTATATTAATATCTTTTAATTATCACTAGCATAATATACAAATCAAATTAAACATTATGTTAAACTACTTGGTTAACAAATATCACCATATACATTTATTTATGGACATTTATCACCATATTATTCCCTACGTCCACTATTGTTTGTCAGGTATATTAAAAATAGCTGTCAAAAATTAATTGTCAATTTAAACAATCAAGAAATAATTAGTCACTTTTTTCCAATTCTACCCTTAATAATTACATAACTACTAATTTAAAAAATTAGTCATTTTAAAGTTACAAGACTACTTTAATGTAAAAAAAAATTATTTTTACAGTTTTCAAAAAGTACAAATCATTTTAATAATGATTGATAGTAGGATTATATTAGTCAAATTGCACATTATATTAAATTTTTCTTAAGCATTGTGCATGATCTTACTCTGACAAACAATAGTGGACGGAGGGAGTAAATTTACTACTTTGAAGTTTTAGTGTTTTACATCGGAAATTCATATTTTGAAGAAATAACATTTGGGTAAAAAAAGATACAATCAGAGACAATTAATTTAGCCATCAAAACATGATAATACAGAGACAATTAGGGTTCGTCAATTTTTTATACGACAATCATAGATGTCTGTCAAACAGCCTAAAGTTAAGAATTTGAAAATAAGCAACTAAAGGATTCATATCACAACTTTCACATAGGCTTGGGCATGGGCGGATCTACATGGATCCAAGGGGTTCATCCGAACCCCTTGGTTGGAAAATTACACGGTATATATAGAATTAATTTTTCGATTTATATGTATATACCAAGTGATGAACCCCCTGAACATAAGCTAAGGGCTTGATTCAGTGGTAAGGGGTTCAAGAATTCGCAATATAAGTGCTGAATCGCGGGTTCGACTCCTTGTAACAGCGTTTTCCCCCCATATTTCAGCCGATTTTCATTTAATTTTCTAAATAAATGAAAATTTTGTTTTGTTTGAAAACCTATTGAGATTTATACTATTTTATTAGATATTAAAAAATAAATTTATTTTCCATTTTTATAAAATTAAGTAAAACTTATAACGTTGTTGTCATAATTAAAATTAAAAATACATTCTCTCATACTCATTTTAAGTCAAACGTTTAATTTATATT
>JAJOOO010001569.1:0-41196 GCA_029582685.1 Solanum piurae | reverse complement strand
GAGTTCCAAAACCAAACCACGGAAATCCAGCACGACTCATGGACCCACCCACGGTCCGTGGGTGGGGTTTCGTGAGTCACACCTGCATGTTGTCCGAAATCTCGGCCAAAGGTAAGTTAATTTATGAAATTCCTTTTTAATTAGTTTTCATTAAGGGTCGTTTTATATGGAATTATTACACCTATATAAACTATTTTAAGTCATTAACCACCCTATTAACTCATTGTATCTGAAGACCCCAAAACATAACCAACTCTCTCCCAAATATTCTTTCTCTAGAAAACCTCCATTGAAGAACAAGGTCAAGTCTAGGGGTCAAGGAGCAGCCTTTATTCTTAAATTTCATGTGGAAATCTTCATAAGGTATGGTAGTTTTCATCCTTGGGTAGCTATCACCCAAGGAGTCCATTCAAAATCTTTTATCTCAAATCTAGAAGTCTCCAAAAGCTAGGATTTCAACTCAACCCCATGGATTCCTGTCAAAGTTAATTTTAAAGGTTGAATTATGTTTGTTTATGGGTGTATTACTGATTTTATATTATTTTAACTTGAATTCCTCAAGAAACCATGAGTTCCCCAATCCTAACTATGGTCCTTCTTTACATTATGAATGTTGTTGCAAGTTGGTCCAATCGATTGTATGCGAGTTAATTATGATGTAATTGCATGATTGAAGTATGATTCTACATGTATACTTGATTAACCTAAGATTCTAGGGTGAAATTGATGTGGCCTAGGGATATGTCATGAAATAGGAAAATTGAGGGTTTAGATGTGACCTTCTAAGGTTGATGAACTTCTTGATGAATTTCTTTTATATTAGATCATCTAGACATGAATTGCTTATAAGTAAAGCTTGTAGAGATGAACTAACTTGATTTGGTCTTACATGATGAATCATGATTGAAGTAGTATTGAGATTTAGTTTACTTGATGACATATGGCCATAATTGATCAAGAATGAGGCATGTGGTTAGGTTACCTTGAGAAATAGGTATGCATGATGAACATGTGAGGCATTGCTTGAGAGTAAGGCTTGTAAAATGAAGATGACTCTAAGGCTTTAAAGGGTAAAATATAAAATGAATAAACTAAGGATGTCAAGGCTTTGAGAAAGAAGCTATTATGTATGTTGAGTTGCTTATGGAATTATTGTGAAAATAGTTCACCCACATGACCTATAATATGATCACATGAGTTTATTCATGAGGCAAATGATCTACTTGAGTCATGATTCTATCCATGTCTAATATAATGAATGCTAGATGTGTTGACTTAACATGATCTATGATCCTTGAATGCAAAATATGAGGGGTAAGTATGATTATGGTATAATGTCCATGTTTTATGACCACTTTGAAAGTGAAGTGTCTATGATGATAATTTTGTTGTTACGTCATGGAAAGGACAATAACACACATACACCCGACGCATGAATATGACTATGATGTGACTAAGGTGTTGCTTGTGGTTCATGGCCCTTGAAGGGAAAAGTTATGAGGATTTGTACATCTTTATGAAAATTGTGTATAAGCTTATGATTCACTTAGATAGTGAAGATCTTATGATTATTGTGTAATTATAGTAATGTTGAAAGGTAATTCTCCCCATACCCTTACACTTTATCATGCATGAACTATTATGACTATGATGATCTTGTTGTGTTGAATGAAAGGCTATTCTCATGAACACACTATGAATATGATGTGAAAGGTTTACTCAAATATTGATGATTCTAAGGTTGAAAGGACATTCTCACCTAATGGATCTATGAGCTATTATGATATTATGTTGGTTTGAGTGCCTAGTGTATTCTTTCATGAACATGAACTTAAGTAAAGACTTAATATGAATTTAAAGGGAAATATTCTTAGCACCGAGTGGATATGAGTTCTTTCACGCTATTAGAACACTATATTCCATGTAGCTCAACATGGTCTATTTCGGTTAAGGCCATTTCCCTATATGATAAGAATATGAATTATGATAAGAACATGAGTTATGTATTATTGGTCCTCAAGAGGTTATACTTAGTATGAATGGGGATATGAGACTTCATTCATGCATTGAACAAGTAGGCTTTGAGAGTGGGCATGGTATGTTTCTCTTATGATATGATAATTATGAGTTAATGTATGCTTTATATGAATTATGAATATGAACTATACTTATGAGTTCTTAATGAGTTTTACTTAGTGTGAGTAGGGTTATGGGACTTCACTTATACATTGCACAAGTAGACTTATAATGGGGTTACAGTGTGGTTTCCTTATGCTATGAAGAGATATGAATTTATGTATGTATTATATGGATTGTTCCTATGAGTGACTTTACTTATTACAAGTTATGAACATGAATGTCTCCTTATCTATGAATGTTGGCTATGAATAAGGTAAAGGTATGTTATGCATGATTATGGTGGCCTAAAAGTGATACTTACTGTAGATAGGATTATGGGATCCTATCTATGCATTGCACAAGTGTAGCTTAGGGTTGCTTATGTGATGATTCTATTATGATGTGATGAACTTGGTATTTGACTATGAATGTGTATTATATCTTAAGATGATTGATAATTGCACTATGTCTATGATTGGAGACTATGCTTATGATTATGTTGTTATCCTTGGTTCTATGATGAACTATATATGAGTTGCCTTATGAGTGATGTTCTCCAACTCTTTCAAAGAAGATGTTCAAATTGGCATATAGCATGGTTTCAACTAAAATGTCCCTTTTAGTATGTTTTCAATGATTTTTATGCATGGCTACCATACATAGTGCATTTTTGTACTAAACCACATTTCTACATTTTTTATAAGTGTAGGGTTTGGTTCTTGAAGGTGGTCTTCTATTGATTCAAGCTTGGGATAGATAATCCCCCTTGCTAGTTGGTGAGTCCTCAAGATTAGAGGACGAGTATCTTTACTTACTAGTTTCTTTAGTATGTCATTGGAGAACTATTGTAAGGGTTGTGTCCCTATTCGTTATTCGATTGTATTTAGATGGCTAAATGAGACAATGCCTAGACTCCCATCATCTTTTATGAAAGACTTCGATTGTAAAGAATTTTTTTAATTATGCATCATTCTATGACTTTTTATGTTTATGATATGCTAAGGGCTTGTATGTGACCCCTTCGGGGTCAAGTACGCCTTGTTACGTTTAGGGGGTTGATGAGTCCATGATTTGGACTCATTTAGGGCTCTATTTTAATGAATTTAGTGTCCTCAAATGTATATTTTGTCTCATAAACTGATGTAAATCCTTGTGTTTCAGGTATTTAGAGTTTCAGAAGGGCAAGCAAGAACACCCATCTAGAGATAAAAGCAAGGGTAAGAGACCTACTCCTCGAGACACCTCTGTTCCTTCATGGGCCCGGGGACTTTTCTCAGGTGTATGGAGATTTTTGGCGTAAACACCCGTGGCAGTCCCTGATGAGTCTGGTGCTATTGTTCCTCTCACGGTGACTATGGGCACAGATGCCCAAATCCAGATAGATGCACCGAACACAGATGGAGTAACTGAGTAGACATGATCCCCTCTTTACCTCATTCTCTATCTTTCATTATTTTCAATTTTGGATAGTATTGAATTGTTTGCATTTGAGAACAAATACTTTTATTTGGGGTGGGGTGAGGCCCACCTTTGTGTGATTTTGTGGCTGATGTTTTGATCGTGTAATTGGGTTGTGAGCCATAGCATTGTGTATACACTGCTTTTAGCGGATGTTTGAGCTTGTGGTTCCTTTTTCTTTAATTGTAAATGATTTTGAACCCTTCTAAAACAATTGCCCACTCTTGTATGTACTTTAGCAAATTTGAGTCTCAATTTTGATCAATATCGATGATTCAAATAGTGCTCATAATCGAACGAACATGAATATGCAGCTCCGCTGAGACAAAGTGAAGTTACATAGACAATATGTGAACTTTTTGCATCTCTTTGTGACTAGCCAATTATCGAATTGATTCTCTTGTGATGATCGTTGCACACTAGCAAAAGTGTAAAGTCTTGTTTGACTTTGGTGTCGATGCCTTGTGTGATGAGCTTACTGTGAACCATGAATGATAATACCTAGAATATGCCCCATTGGTCCGGTCGACTAAGTAAGGCTATCTCTTGATATGATCTTAGGCAACTTCGAAGAGTGTGAGCCAATTTGACATATACCTCTTTTGTGGCCTACCTTGTGAGTGTGTGAACTTCTTTTGAGCACCCCTTGAGCCTTACCTTTCTTTGGAAGAAACTTGATGAAAACATGACCTCTCTTAATCCACTACCTATAATCCTCTTGATTTATGGTTGATTGAATAGCCAACTTAGGCCAAAAGCCTAAGTTAGGGCTGTGGCGAAAAGAAAAGGGCAAGTCAAGAAGTCCAAGAAAAGTCCCTTTAACCCACGGTGTTGAGAAAAATGGAACCCCTCCATACAAAAAAAAAGAGGAGAAAAGAAAATAATGAAAAAGAAAAAGTCATGGAATAAAGTTATGAAAATACAAAAGAAATGGGGTTTCCGAACAAACCATGGAAAGTGAATAATGGGATGACTTATGAGCACTAAAGAAAATAATTAAAGAAGAGGAAAGGAAGTGTTGTGATCACCACATTTCATGAGGATAAAAGTCGTTGAACTTAAATGACCATACCTTTGCACTCAGCCCCACTACAAGCCTTGAAAAGACCTTTTTGAGTGTGAGTGTTGCATTTGATTCCAGAGCTTTAAATGATTGAACCATTATGTGTGAATATGGAATCATTCTTTGTGTGAGGGCATTCGAATACCTTAGTTGATCTTGAACTTGCATTTGAAGCAAGTATTGTGAGCTTGAGAATCTTTAATAATGGTGTGTCACAACTTGAGTCTTTGCGTACACAATTGATCCTTTCATGAATAAGTTGAGTCTTGTGTTACATTCATGATTGAGTCAATCCTCGGAATAATAATATAAACTAATATACTATTAAAATTCATGCTAAACTAAATGTTGAAAAATGTATTTATAGTCACCACAAATATGCTGCAAAGAGCCACTCAGCGCAGTAAGTCGGGCTCGCCAATCCATTCGGCGAGCCGCTCTTTGGTCATTTCAATTCCCCTTTTTGCCTTGGCCTTCAGCATCCTCAAGGTCTATAACTTTGGGCGATTCAACACTGAATTGCGGAACCACTCGGTGATCCACCGACTGCTCCTTTCTCTCGCCAACTTGGTTTTTTCCTTCAGGGCTCTCTGGAACTTTTGGCGGTCAAGTAGCCATTCGACGACTCGCCAAGTGGACTTGGCTATCACCAGACATGCTTTTCTTCATTCTTTCAGCTAGCTTTGTTCCTTTTTGCAAATTAGCGTCCTTGCTTTATTCCTCAATCCATATACCTGGAAATCAAGGGTTTTACATCAGTTATTGGCACAAAATAAGCAGTTGAGGACACTAAATCTGTATAAATAAAGCCTTAAATGAGTCTAAATCTCGGACTCATCAATACCCCCAACTTAAACCTTTGCTTGTCCTCAAGTAAAACTCATGTTTAGCAGTTCAAAAGGGATGTCTCAAATAGTGAAATAGAAGACTAAATCATGAATGCACACAACAAGACTTAACTTACTCATGCAAGGATTAATTGTACACATAAAATCTTGGACTCATCAACACCCCCAACTTAAACTTTTGATTGTCCTCAAGTAAAACTCAAGTTCAGCAGTTCAAAAAGGATGCCTCAAACAGTGCTACACAAGACTCAATCATGAATGCACACACCAAGACTTAACTTACTCATGCAAGGATCAATTATGCACTCAAAGATTCAAGTTGTGACTCACCATTATCAAAGATTCTCAAGTTCACAATACTTGATTCAAATGCAAGTTCAAGCTCAACAAAGATACTCAAATGCCCTCACACAAAGAATGATTTCATATTCACACAATTGTTCAACACTTTATAGTTTCAAAATCACATACAACTCTCACACTCACAAAGATGAACACATGCATGACTCAACCCATATGGTTTCCCTTATTTTCCAACCAACATTCGTTTCAGCTCACTCAAGATCAAAAAGATCTTTTCAAGGCTTGTAACGAGGCTGAGTGTAAAGGTATCATCATTTAGGCTCAGTGGCTGCTATCCTCATAAAATATGGTATGAATAACACTTTCTTTTCTTTTTTTCATCATTCTCATTCATGCTTAAAATTCACCCCATTATTCACTTTCCATGGAATACCGGATACCCCATTTGTTTTGCAACTTTCACATCTTTATTCAACAAATTTTTCATTCTTTTTCTTCTTCATTCTTTTTTTTTTTTCTCTTTTGTTTTGTATGGAGGGATTCCATCTTTCTCAAAACCATGGGTCAATGGGGACTTCTTTGCACTTCTTGATTTACCTTATCTTTTTGCCTAAGTTGTCTATTCAAACAAATCATAAATCATGAGGATTATGGGTGAATGGATAAAGAAAGGTCACAATTGCATCAAGTTTTTTCCAAGAAAAGGGTAAGGCTCAAAGGGTGTTCAAGCAAAGTTCACACACTCAGAAGGTTGGCCACAGAAGAGGTATAATGTCAAATTGTTTCACTTTTCTAAATTGTCTGCCTAAGATCATTTCAAGATCTTGCATCACTTAGTCCATCAGACCAACGGAGAAAATTTTAGGTGTTATCACACAAGGTTCACGGTAAGCTCATCATACAAGGCATTGACACAAATATCAAACAAGACTCCACACTTTCGCTAGTGTGCAATGTTCATCACAAGAGACTCAATTCGATAATCAGCTAGTCACAACGAGATACAAAAAGTTCACATATTGCCTATAAAACTTCAATTGGCCTCATCGTAAACGCACATTCATTTTTGTTCGATTTAGAGCACTATTCAAGTCATCGGTATTGATAATGACCAACAATCAAATTTGCACAAGAACAACCACATTCAAACACAATCAAGAGGTGGCAAATTTTTTCAGTAGGGTCCAAAAACCATTTGAAATTAAAACAAGGAGCCACAAGCTCAAACATCCACAAAACAATAGTGCCATAACACAAGTTAAATACAAAAAACCTAAACATATACAAAAAATATAATCACAAGAGGTAGGTATGGAAATACCTCACCCATCCACAAATGAAAAGAAATTTGTCCTCAAATGCAATAAAGTACTAAGAATCAATAAAAGTGACAAAGAGGGAGGTAAAGAAAGGTTTTGGATGAAAAAATTGGCAGGAAAAATGAATCTATCAACCTTAACCAGAATGTCATAAAGTATCCCCACTGGATGTTTGATCGATCTGTCAGCCATCAGGAGTCTCATAGTTGTAGACTGCGGTTCACCCAACCCGAGTTGTTTATAAATAGCATATGTCATCAGATTACTACTTGCTCCCAGATCACATAAGGCTTTTTTGAACTTGAGCATGCCTGTGGTGCACGGGATGGTGAATGCCCTCGAATCATCTTTCTTTTCGATCAACTCCTTCGACATAATCGCACTACAACTGTGAGAAACTTTGATCGTCTCAAAATCCAAGTTCCTTTTTCTTGTGACTAACTCCTTCATGAATTTGGCGTAACCCAGTATTTCTAATAATGCTTCAATGAGAGGGAGGTCAATCGATAAGGTTTTGAATACCGATAGAAACTTCTTAAACCTTTCATCCTCATTCCTCTTTTTGATGCGTTAAGGAAATGGAAGAGGTATCTTTGGTAAAGGTTGCTTGCTGTTTATTCCCGTGGTTAGAGAGTTTTTAGATGTGTTCCCTACTAATCTTCCAGGTGTTCCTCTGGATAAGGATATTGATTTTGCTATTGATTTAGAACCAGGCACCAAGCCCAACACTATTCCTTCATATCGTATGGCTCCAACTGAGTTAAAAGAATTGAAAGAACAATTGCATTATTTGTTGAGTAAGGGATTCATTCACCCTAGCGTGTCTCCGTGGGTGCTCATATGTTATTTTTGAGGAAGAAAGATGAATCCATGAAAATGTGTATTGATTATCGGAAGTTCAACAAAGTGAAAGTGAAGAACAAGTATCCTCTACCTCGTATTAATGACTTGTTTGATCAACTTCAAGGTGCATCTCTATTTTCTAAGATTGATTTGAGATCCAAGTACCATCAGTTGAAGATTAGGGCATCAGATCCCTAAGATAGATTTTAGGACTCGTTATGGTCACTATGAGTTTCTTATGATGTCTTTCAGTTTGCCTAATTCCCCTACAACATTCATGGAGTTGATGAATGGAGTGTTCCGACCTTATTTGGACTCTTTTATTATAATATTCATTGATGGCATCGTGTAATACAAGACTGGGGAGGATCATGATCAATATTTGAGGATTGTGCTCCAGAGATTAAGGGAAGAATAGTCATATGCCAAGTTCTCAAAGTGTGAATTTTGGCTTCACTCTGTGGCATTTTGGGACAAGTTGTGTCCAATGAGGGTATTAGGCTGGATCCAGCCAAGATTAAGGTAGTTAGAGGTTGGATCATAAATACTTCAGTCACTGAGATTTGGAGTTTTGTGGGACTTGTTGGCTACTGCATACAATTAGTTCAAAGCTTTTCCGCTATTGCATCTACTTTGACCAGACTTACTTGATAGAGTGTGAACTTTCAATGGTCTGATAAGTGGGAGGAGAGTTTCCAAAGTTCAAGATCTTGTTGACTTCAGCTCCTATTTTGACTTTAATCGAGGAGGGTGTAGACTTTACCGTGTATTGTGATGCTTCTGGAGTATGATTGGGTGGTTTTCTGATGCAAAAAGGGAAAGTGATCGCCTATGCTTCTAGAGAGTTGAAGATCCATGAGAAGAACTACACTACTCATGATCTAAAGTTGGAAGATGTGGTGATTGTGCTTAAGATTTGGAGGCATTATCTGTATGGGGTTCATTGTAAGCTCTTCACTAACCATCAAAGACTTCAGTACATCATTAGTAGGACGGATTTGAACTTGAGGCAGAGTACATGGCTTGAGCTTCTGAAGGAATGAAATCAACACAGGACAAACACGTCCTTGATCTCGAATGAAGGAGATAACCTTTCTAGGATAAGAACCACTAGATGTACCTGTCCACTCAACTCTTCGGACACCTTGTATCGCTAAGGTCATAATCTTAGAAAAACAATCCAGAATAGCATGATACAGGGAGAGCCAATCCATATAAAAAACAACATCAAAGTCTACCATCCCCAAAAGGATCAAAGTTTACCCATATCATACCCAACCAAAGAAAAAGACAGTATCAATACACTTGATCTACCACTAAGGAATCACCCACTAGTGTAGAAACATGAATAGGCACAGGCATGCATTCAGACATCATATCAAACCCACCAGCAAAATAGGTAGAAACGTAAGAGAAAGTAGACCCTAAGTCAAATAATATAGACACAAGTCGATGGCACATCGGGACAATACCTGTGATCACATTATCAGAAGTCTCGGCCTCAAGCCTCTTGGGAAAAGCATAACGCTGGCCTCTCATCCACCCACAGTCTTAGTAGAACACCTGCCTCCACCCTATGGAGCTGTAGCACCCTTACTAGAAGTTTTTACATCTGTACTAGACTGACATCTGCCTCAACCCTTGGTCGGAGGTGATGAATATTTAATTAGAGTAGCTAAATAAAGAGAAACCATTGGATGACAAGAAGATACCTCTCAAATTCCTTAGCAACGCTTAAAATTTGAAGAGAGAAGAACAAGCAAGCTAAAATTCAAGGCTACCTCGTCAAAAATCAAATATCCCTTTATATTCCAAATGAACCTCCTCAAAATACAATCCACATAGAAATCATCTCAACCTAACACGTCTACAATAAATAGCTCACTAGGCTCAATAATCACAGTCCAACAATCTCAATCGAACACCAATATGAATCAAGTAAGTCAATCTCTAGTATCAAGTATATTATTCACAAGTATCATGCATATCACTCATATTTCACAAGTAAGTCGCTCCAAAGCATCAAATTGTATCAATCACAACGATAGCCGGAAATGACCTCAACTTATATCAATCCCCAGCAGGAAATGACCTAGGCATCATAACACTTTCCAGAAATGACCTTAGTATCATAACACTTGCCAGAAATGACCTCGAAATCATAACACTTGCCGGAAATGAACTCGGCATCATAGCACTCACTAGTTGAAAATGATCCTGGCTCATATGAATCACTAGCAAAAAATGACCTCAGCTTATACCAATCACTAGCCGAAAATGACCTCAGCTTTATAACACTTGTCGAAAATGACCTCAACATCACAAGCCTTCAACTTTGTCATGGATGCGTGAAAGAAAATCATTCACACGGGGACCACTTGCACTCCCCTTTGATTTTGGGCTCTCACTTAGGTGAGTGCAATTCTCTTCATATTCATCCTCTTTTCTCCAATAATCACTCTGCTCGGGTAAATATTGATAATATTTCCTTTGCTCAACTTCTTTATACTGGTTCCAACCTTGATTTTCACCTTGCTGCCAATAGCGTGGGTAGAAATCCTCCTCACCGCTTTTGGAATTCCAACCTTGATTCTCCCCAGGCTTTGAATAGCTTGGGGATGAACTCTCCTCAACTCTGAACACTCCAGATGTTCCCTTCATATGATCATGTAGAACTTCCATCAGAGTCAACATCTTCTTGATGTTTTCATCCCTCTCTTTCTCTTTATCCAATTGCTCTTGTGTTGGTCTAAAGTGGAATGGGGAAACATGGTCATCTTTTGTGTACCACACTTGATTTATCCTAGTCATGTTGTTTAGAAGAAATGAAGCCACCTCAAATGTTTGTAACTTTAATCCTCCTCGTTCCAACTGATTAGCCACTCCTTTATTAACCTAATCAAGACTTCGGTAGAAATATTGGATCAACAAATCGGTTGGTAGCCCATGAGTTGGGCATTTAACTAAGCTTCATCATATTTTATAAAGGAAAGAATCTTGTGTTGAATGCTATGACCAGCTCCTTCCATGATGTGATGAATTTTTTTTTAACTTGGTTAACCACTTGCTTGCTTCTCCTTTCAAATATAATGGGAACAACCGCAGCCGAATTGACTCTTGTGACACACTTTTGAATGAAAAAGGGATGCAAACCTCTGTAAAGCTTCTCACATGGTCAAGCGGATCTTTGTGATCAAGCCCTCCATAAAGTCCTCTCATTTGGAGAAGGTGAAGAGTTGTGCTAGTGACTTCAAACATCGCATTCTCATGAGTTTGAGGGATGTAAATTGCACCCATTCCTCTCGAATGATCTGGATTATAGACACTATTTACATCGTCTATACCGTCTCGATGACAAGCCTGACTGTCATTTATTTCTTGTTTATTCATGTTCATCTTTCCTGTTGTTAGCACAAGCACGCGAAACAAAATTGAAGATGAAGTAAACTACAACTAAGAAGAACAAAAATGTTATGAAACTAAGAATTCTTAACCGATACCACTCCCCGGCAGCGGCGCCATTTTGATGTTTGCGTAATCAAGACACAACTTCCAATACAAGTGTGTACGATCGTGCAATAGTATTGATGTGAGGCCAAAAATATATTTTTTAATCATTATTTGCCTCACATTTATTATTTATATTTTCCCTTTTTAGCATGAATTTTATGAATTGACCTAAATAGTGTATTTTATTTGTAGGATTAAATTGGGGTAAAGTTGAAGAAGTTTGAAGCTAAAACGAATTAAATATGGAAGATTGAAAAAGAAAATCAAGCAGACAGCTTAATAGAATAAATTCAATATAATAATATTTTATAAATATGAAGTGCAATGAGGTAAATTCACTTTCAATACAACATTGTTGCCACATGGCAGCCAATAACGGCAGCATCAACCCAACATGGTGGCGCATCACAGTTTCACGCGGAATCAAATTCCCAGTTAGTTTTGGACTCAATTATTTTATTTAGGGTTTTCTACATCTATAAATAGTCCATAGAAATAATTATTGGACAACCAACATAGAGTAAGGAGGAGGCACTTTTGAAGGGAAAGTCGTCAATACTTTTTAGGGTTCTTTCCTTCTTCTTGTTTTCTTAGACATTAGTAGCTAAAACTTTTGTTCTGGGGCTGTAACTATGGATTCAATGTTGATTATTTAAGGTTTTTGAATTAATTCTTGGTTGTCATTATAAGTTACTTCTATATTTTTGTTTAATATTTTGTGCTTGATCACCATGACATAAATACATTGTCTAATCTTAAAATCGAGAGAGGAGGGATTAGATAGACCAGAGAATATAGAGAGCTCGATCAATCCATTTGATTGAGGTGATTTGTGTTTAGGAGTGACACCCGAATGGACAACTTGCTTGGTTATGAAATAGGATGAAATATAAATGCTCGCCAGTTAGTCTATTTATCCCGACTCAACGATGTAGTTAGATAGCTAGCTGGAGTAGGCGACTACAGGTGTGTAGCCCGACTCATACAATTAACCCTATAAACCATTAACTTCACAACTAAAATTAGTTCTAAGCCAAAAATATGATACATGAAATCCAATACATGCTGCAGCCCTGGGATTTTCCAACTATTTTAAGTAATTTTATTATTTTGTTCTTGCATTTTTCTCTTTTGTCTCTCTTAAATAAATAATTAGATCAGTATAATTTAGTAAAAATAGTTAATTGACAAGTCCTTTGGGTTTGATAATCTGGTTCTTTTAAGAGCCACTATATTACTTGCGCGACCGCGTACACTTGCGTGTGCAATTGGGAGCAACAAATTTTTGGCTCCGCTGCCGGGGACTTAGAAATTATCTATTTGTCTAAGTTATATTTTTTCTTTTTATTTATTTAAGTTTTGTTTTTTAAAGTTTTTTATTTAGTTTTTTTTTCTCTTTTTTTGAATAATTTGATACTCTTATTGATATGGATGATTGGGATAAATCGTTGTTGGTTGATGAATGTCCTTTATGTGATATATGTGGTCGTCAATATATTCATTGGCATGGTTGTCCTAAATTTTATTCCCTTCCCCCGAACCCATATTATTATTCTTCTGTTATTTGTGATGTCGGTAGGGGCGATGAAGTGGTGAATGCAAAACAAGAGGAGCACAATGTGAATTCACTTATGGAATGTACGGACATGCTGGACAAAGTTAATTCAAAAATTGCTGAACAAATGTTTGAATGTGTGGAGGAGCAAAAAATAATCACGAAACTGCGAGATGCGCTTGACGCAATTCAATTAGAAATTAATGTCCTAGAAATTGCAGCCCAACAAAGAGAAAACTATGAAGAATCAGAGATACTGAGCCAATCTTGGATACAAGAACAAACTCAACTTCTAAAGTTTCATGAGTCTATCCGTGATGGTCTGACATACATGACAAGCCAACTGATTGAAGGAAGAGTTAGAGCTCACACAAGAAATAAATCAATTTGGCGCAGATATTCATGATTTGGAGATTCACTTGAACAAAAAGATTGAGGCGTCTGATGCCCAATTATCAATTGTCGTGGATGATGATCAACAAGTGGAGAAAAAAGAGGAATTTCAACCATTAAACTACACCTTATTCCTTAATATCGATGTTGAGAAAGAGTACAAAAGTGAGAATGTTGTAAATAATGTTATTTTAGAGTTGAGGCATTTTGAATCTCATTCAAAACACTTTTATATATCATCTGAACTAATGGATGAGTGTATAGATGAGATACAAGACCCCTATATCCTAAAGTCTTTTAGTCCAGTAGACAAAACGACATTCCTCACATAAGGGCCAAGAAGTGTAAGATGCGACATATATTACTTGGTTCCTTTTTCTTTATACCACCGTCCCTAGAGAGGAGCAGAAAAGTTGATGCAAAGTTAGGGGTACAATTCATAAGTTCAAAGTGGAAAGAAAAGTAGTGAATTTACTTGTGTTGTGCCGCGACGTTAAATTAGGCGCTTATTGGGAGGCAACCCAATTTATATTGTAACTTCTTATTTTATTTTTATTTTATTAGTGTCATTTTTTTCTTTTGGTTTTGTTTTTACAGATTTTGAAGAAGTCTGAGTATCCGAAATTTGGAGCTAAGACGTTTGAGCTTAAGTGTGGGGTGCGTACGACCCTTGATGAAAATAAAGAGAACATGCTACTAGCTAGGCCTAAGGGCCTTGGGGAGTTTTTCTAACCCTTGTTTTAAACTTTATTTGATGTTTTGCGGACATAGCATATTTTTAAGTGTGGGGTGAAAGAATGAATTCCTAGTTTTTACTGTTTTATTGAGTCTTTTCTGTTTCTTAGGATGAGTTTCTTGGCTTTTGTTTTCGGTTCTTTTTCTGAGAATAGTCCCTTTGAACCGAGTGTCTTTTATTTTTTTAGGAATAATTTTTTATTTTTTATTTTTTTGAGAGAAAAGAAAAGACCCTTTTGAGTGGTGTGATACTTGCTATTTAGGTCTAATTTTTTAGTAGTACTTTCTTGTGAATGCTTGATAAAAAAATGCAGACTCTTTGAAACCTAAGCTCATGGTTGTGACTTTGCATATAATTTATTTTATTTTGTAGTTTGTTATGATTCTGTCTCTCTTAGAAATAGAATTGATTCATCTTGTTTGATGCTTGTGCCATGTGTGGTGAGAATTTCTTTA
Organism: Solanum piurae; assembly: GCA_029582685.1. Taxonomy (NCBI): domain Eukaryota; kingdom Viridiplantae; phylum Streptophyta; class Magnoliopsida; order Solanales; family Solanaceae; genus Solanum; species Solanum piurae. The sequence goes on along the minus strand of JAJOOO010001569.1, from coordinate 26,595 downwards.
TTTCATGTTTTGCATTTTAGTCTAGAACTTGCCCTGCATGTTATTGAAGAGAAATAAAAAAGTGTTGATTTGCCTAGGAGATGATAATAGACTTTCTTTGATTTGTCTGGTAAATTTTAGCCTTTTCAGATATTATATCACTAGTTAGCCTTTTTGAGCCTATAGCCTTTTGTTGGTAGCCATATTTTGCCCTTGACTATTTGTTGAATCCCAAGTTTTTGCACCTTGCTTCCTTGAACATTATAGCATAGACTTATTCTAATTATCAATTTTGAGAAAAAAGGATGGTTGAGTGAAAAGGTAATCAATGATAGCTACAAAGTGCTTAAAAACCCTCTTTGAAAGAATGTGATGTAAAACAAAAATGAACAAAAAAAGTTACCTTGATGATGGCTCTGGTCCTTCCAAGGACATCGTGCACATTAATGCATGTAAAATACGTAAGTTGAGGGTGACTATTATGAAGGAAATCTTTTTAAAAAAAATTAAAAAAAATGATTGAAACATTCTTGAGATGATGAAAAATACTTGTGAAATAATTGTTGAATAGAGGGCGGAAAATAAAAAAGAAAATTATGGGCGGTGAAGTCTTAAAGTGCAAAGTGTTTAAGGAAGTGTAAGTCACTATTATATAGTTTTTCTACCCATCCCCTAGCCTACATTACAACCCGTTAAAGTCCTATTTGATTCTATTCGAGCATGCTTAATTAGTGGAGATGTACATAATGGGCAAGAATATGGTTCTTTGTACATACATGTGAATTTTTTTTGTGAGTGTGAGAGTTGTTCTTGATATGAAGTCCTTAATTTATATTCAATCTTTTGAATTGAGTGTGTGGATTATTTCTTCTTGTGAGGGCACTTGTTTCGTGATGGATAAGTGATTTTATTAACTTTCTTTGATGAGAGTAGGTGATCAAACTTAAATTTGATGAGTTTAAAGTCTTTTCTTGAGGTTAGGAGGTTAGAGGTTTGTTGCTTATTTAGATGCATAATGATTGAGAAATGTACTTGATGTTTTGAAATTGGTATATGACTTAATTGTTTGTATTAACCAAAGTGATGACATTCCTAGTATGATTTGAGATGAGCTTTAATAGTGCTCGAGGACGAGCAAAAGTTTAAGTGTGGGGTGTTGATGTGAGGCCAAAATCACCAACAAGCAAGACCTAACAGATAATCTAACCCATATTCACAAAATCACACCCCAAGAATTGAGGTTTTAGCTAGACATGCTAAAGAGATAGAAATTTATACCAATATGAGTTTGCATTCAAATGGGTATGAAGATTTAAGTCTCAAAACAAGTCAAGAGTGAAGAATCCACAAGACCTAAGCCCAAAATCTTGGAGTTGAAACCCTTTGAACCTTCAAGTTCTTCAAAACCCTTTCCAAACTTAGGACTCAAAAGTCTATGTTAAAAATCCTATATTAAAAATTTGATATTAAGCAACTCTTAACAAGTATTTATAGTTTTCAAAAATCTTTGTTGCAGCGGATCATTCGGTGTCGTTAGTTGAGATCGCCGATCAACTCGGCGATCCGCCCTTTGGTAGGTTTCATCGTCGTCTTGCTCTATCCTTCAGCATCGTCGTGTTTTGGATCATTGGGCGATATGGTACTGATTCACGAAACTGCTCGACAACACGCCGACTGCTCCTTTTCACCACTGATTTGATCCTTTCTTTCAGGGCTCAACACACTAGAACAAAAGGCGAGGATACGACCTTTTGGTGACTTGCCGAACGGGTTCGGTGATTCTCAGATCTTCATTTCTTCTACAACTACTTTTGTTCCTTTTTGCTAAGTAGTGTCCATGCTTTCCCTCAAACTCCAAATACCTGAAACTTAAGGGTTTTCATCAGATACTGAGGCAAAATATGCATTTGATAACACTCATTCTATCAAAATATAGAGCTAAATGAGTCCAATTTGTGGACTCATCAATCGTCTCTACATCAATCTCTGGGGATATGTCCACCGGAGCCGCTCTCCTCCTGTATGCCTCCTCTCAAGTGTACTCGACCTCTATACACCGAGTATCAATGGAGGATGTAGGAGTGACCTCAAAATCTCTCGTTTCATCACAAGGAACTCCAGCACACCAGCACAGCTCTGTAATCAAAATTGGGAATGGAAGGGATGTCTGACACTGTTTTGCCTTCATGGCCATCTCCTACTCAACAATCAATCCCAAGTTGAGTCGCTTCTTTGCTATGATTGACCCCAAACATGCTGCTTTTGCATGTAGAAGAATGGACTCATTCTGTGAAGGCATGATGGAGTTTTTAATGAATCCAAACCAGTATCGTGCAACTATATTCAAGTCCTTCTTCTCTATCTGGACTCCCACCTCAATCCACCTCGGGGTGGTATTAGAAATAAAGGGGTCAAGCCAGCCATTTAGGTCATCCAAGGACTGAGCTGTCGCCAGGCCCTCATATTCGTGCTCGGACCCTGTGGCTCTCTCAAGGATAGCGTTTATGTGATCGCTGCAACACCCAACTTCTTTTCCCCGAACCATGACCGACTTCATCGGTCTGAAGGCACTGGTCTTCTTCTTCCCCTGAGGAACCAGATCACCGTAAGCAGAATAGAACTTATGGACCTAGGTGGGGATATATGGGCCTCGGGACCTGGTGAAGAAATCGAATATATGCCACCTAAGTGTGTGCAATAATAGAGGGTATTTTCCCTCTAAGCCCTCTATGGACATCAACTTCTCCTCAAGAATAGTCCGCAACCCATCATCCTTGAATCTATTGAGTAGCCTGGGATGAGGGACATGTACTGAGCCACAGTTGGTGCCAGAGCTGGCAATGTATCTGCTGTAGAAGGGGTTGCCTCTGGGACCCTCGATGCATCTGGGCGAGACCTAGGACGAATCTCTGCACTCTGGAACTGTAGCGGTTGGTCATCCTCTAACTCAAATAATGAGGCTTGGGAGTCAAAGGACTTTTCCTCGCTGCTGGAGTTGTGCTCCGAAAGCTCAAATATGGGCTTCTTGCCCTTGCCTTTGCCTCCTTTTAGAGGCTCTTTCCTTCCTTTTTTGGGAGGATTAGTATTAGTTACCCCTTCATTCATCACAATGCCCCGTGCTCTTTTACGGGGTGACATGTCGAGGTTGGTTCTAGCCATGTCTGCAAAAACATCATAAAAAGTTAAAAACATTTCAAGAAAAAGTGCAGACAAACAGTTGCATACAGACTCGCCGAATTGATCAGCGAATCGCCGAATCACTTTGGCGAGCGAAATCGGGCTCGCTGAAAGAAATAGTTCAAAAATTCCCAGAAAAATTGGCATGTCGGCGATGGAAGGGGCCTTTTGACGAATCGCCGACAACATTCGGCGAGTAAAGACAAGCCCGCCGAAAGTTAAAGTGCATTTTTGGGGTTAGGGGCACAGAAAGGGCGATCAAAGAAGACTTTCGGCGAGTCGCCGAGTGCTCTCGGCGAACTTAGGCTTCTCGTCGAAAGTTACAGATTCAAAACTCTAAAATAGCATGAAATTAAAGACGATCAAGGGATATTCAACAAATCACCGAGTGGTTCGGCGAGCTCGACCTAGCTCGCCAAACTGCCCAACGTGCCTACTTTCAACCCCGACTTCCAAAATCAACCCCGCAGCCCTCGAAAACAAAATCAAACATACACAAGCTCAATTAGAATTAGACCCATAAGACCCATGCCCCGGAATACTCAGACTTCTCTCGGTTTTGAAAAAATTAGCCATTTGACGACTTAAGCCCTTAAGAATGACGTCAAACTTTCCATCATCGGGAAAATACGTCATTTAGCACAACTATATGTTACTCAAACTTCACCCGACTAGACCAAACATTATTTACACAACCCAACAATTTAGATCAATTTTAAAGCACGGAAATTTTGGAAATCAACACTATAGGCATTTTAGGCAAGATATTGAAATTAAAACAGACACACAATCACTAAGATCAAAACAATTGCAATTGAGTAAAACCGCTAAAAATGAGTTCGGGGTTCGGAAAACCAACCTTTAATGTTGAATATATAGTTTGAAATGCTAGGCGACCAAGATATCCAACTCCAAACATAAGATTGACGACTAAGAAATGGTAAAAATATGAAAATATAGAAAAATATAGTGCGGGTGTGATCTTGGGAAGTTAAAAAGTGAGGGAATGTGAAAGAGTTTGAACTTTTGAACCTTTGGCCTTTAAAAAAAACCGTTCAGTTCTCGCCCTTTCGGAGACATTAATTTTGCTCGCCGAACCACTCGGTGACACGCCGAGTGGTCACTTACCTTACCGAGTTTTATAGGACCTTCAGTTAATGTGGGGGTCCAAACGGTGGAAAAAGTCATGATCACCTACCTGGTCGGTGATTCGCCTAGTAGTCCATGGGCTCACCAAGTTTTACAGACTCTAACTTCAAACTTTCTTGAGTCCAATGGCGGTCCAAATCGGGCACATTCCACACTTCAACCTGCAAAATCAACACATGATTATTTCTAAAACAAAAATAAAGCGATAAAAACCTAGGTTGCCTCCCAAGAAGCGCCTTAGTTAACGTCGTGGCATGACGCAAGTCCCCACTTAGAATTCACTCCTGGGGTGGAAATGATACAACACATGACCCATTTGGGTCTCCAGCAGCTGAATATATATGGAATGGGAGGCAGTCATCTGATTCAGTAGTGAGACATTCTTTTTTATCTCGTCCAACACTCTGTCATGTTCTTCGACTTTGTGGAGAATGACGAAGAGGATATATTCTACTTGTCCACCCTCGTACTCCTTGGACTTTCTACACTCATAAGGGGGAATGTACTTATCTTTCTTTTGGTACGGTACTTCCAATTCCCTAATCTTTTTGGCCAAGAGATCCAGCTGAGTCAACAGTGTGGCCAAAATCTGGTCCTTCTCAGTCTCTTTGTTGGTCTTGGCCATATGATCAAGGAGTTGGGTTGCTATTGCATAGGGCAGTCGTACGAGACCACCCAAAGAAGTTTTGTTAGCCACTCCTCTGTTCTCAGGGCCAAGACCTCTATAGAAGCACTCCAGTTGCATCTTATCTGGAATTCCATGAGTTTGGCACTGCTGCAACAATTCCTTAAATCTTTGCCACAACTCATGAATAGTCTCACCCTTCAATTGATTGAAAGTTAGGATGTTATCCCTGAGAATCATCAATCACAAATGAGCGTGGTCCATTTGGTCACCGTTTCTACAAGACATGCTCCTTTCTTCTGTTCTAAACAAGCAACATGAAAACCAAAACTGAAAGTAAGTGGATTCAACTATGACTAAAAAGATCAAAATTCAACTTTACCAAAAGAATCCTAACCAACGCCACTCCCCGGCAGTGGCACCATTTTGATTTAACGACGTTTCAAAGACACTTCATCCAATTCTAAGTGTCAACGGTCGTTAATCAGTATATAACCCAACTAAATGAGTTGAGGTCGAATCCCACAGGGAGCGGTACATGTTTAAGATTCACTAGTAAAGTGTGAACATGGTCAAATCAGTCATAGAAATATATATTATCGAATAAAAACATAATTCAAATCAAGGGGCGACACGAATGTCAAATAAGGGGGTTTTGGTTCTAATTATCAACTACAACAGCAACAAACAACATAAAATAACTATAATGAGACGGGTTCTTGGGATGTGATTCTATTATAGACTAATATAGACAATTGGATAATTGCAACTATTAGAAAATAGCTAGATATTAATGATTAAGCTAGACTCTAGAGGAGGTAAACTTTCTCTCGAACAATTTACCCCGAATCAAGTCGATTTCTTTCGAACATCGACAAGCATGCAAAATAAGAACTGCCTACACCTTAGTCCATTCACTCTCTCAAGCTGAATGTGTGGAAAAGGGTTTATGATTCACTCTCTCGAGCGGAACCCATCACAACCCAATACCCACAGACCATCAATCAATAATCTTAGTTTTAAAACCTCTCTCTCAAGCAAGCCAAAAACACAAGGGTAGAACTGCATTTGCAACTACAATTCTTAAATTAAACCACAATTAATGATTGAAATCACTTCTACATAGCATTTAGACTAACAATTCGCAATACCCAAAAACTAAATCAGTCCATAATCACATAATCACACCCCAAGAATTGGGGTTTTTGCTAGACATCATAAAAAGATAAAAATCGTTACCAAATTGAGTTTCCATCAACTGGGTAAGATTTATTTCGTCCTTACAAAGGTCCAAATTGAAGAATCTCACAAACCCACTTTCAATTTCTCAAAAGTGAAAAACTTTAATTCTTCAAAAGCTAAGGAAAAACTTGTCTCAATACTCCAAGTTCAATAAAATTGGATATAATGAAAGTTTCGATACTAAACTAAATTTTCAAAAATGTATTTATAGTCGCCAAAAATGTGCTGCGAAGAGTCACTCAGCAAAGTAAGTCGGGCTCGCCGATTCACTCGGTGATCCGCTCTTTTGTTAATTCCATCGCCTTTCTGTCGTGACCTTCAGCATCTTCAAGTTTTGTAACTTTGGGCAATCTAACAGTGCATCGTGGAACTACTCGGTGATCCACCAACTGCTCCTTTCTCTCACTGACTTGGTTCTTTCCTTCAGGGCTTGGCACACTGGAACATTAGGCGGTCAAGAAACCGTTTGGCGACTCGCCAAGTAGTCTTGGCGATCATCAGGCTTACTTTTGTTCATTCTTTTAGCTCGCTTTGTTCCTTTTTGCAAATTAGTGTCCTTGTTTTGTTCCTCAATCCAAATATCTAGAAATCAAGGGTTTTACATAAGTTATTGACACAAAATAAGCATTTGAGGACACTAAATCTATACAAATAAAGCCCTAAATGAGTCCAAATCTCAGACTCATCAGCAGACTAGAAATATAGTTTACGAACATTAGATCAGCAAGTCGTTTCCTCAAAATTATGTCACTTGGATTATGCATGGGGAAATGGAAATATTGCAAAATTTCTGAAACACAGATGTTATTCTAGATATGATGCCTCCTAAAAATCCTATAGAACTATTGATTAAAGATGCATTTCAAGATTCAATACATGAAGACATTAATGTAGGTCCGTTGCATGTAGTTGGAGAAGAAGAAATGTCAAATGATACGCCTTCTTCAAACAACAAGGATTTTTTTGAGTTTCTTAGAGATGGAAGTGAAGAATTATATGAAGGGTCCAAGTACTCGAAATTAGAATTTTTATTGAAGTTATATCACAGAAACTGTTCATTTGGATTAAGTGATAAGGGAACGACTATGTTGTTAGATCTATTGAGGGATGCATTTGAATTTTCTAGGATTCCTAATTCCTTTTATGAGGCAAAGAAAACCATCAAAAAGCTTTCTCTTGATTATATCAAGATAGATGCATGTCCAAATAACTGCATGTTGTAATGGGGAGATGATATTAATGAGGAAACATGCAAGCATTTTTACCTTTCTAGGTGGAAGCCTAAAAAGAAGAACATTAATAACTAGCCTGCTAAAAAAAAGAAACAAAAGAAGATACCTGCAAAAATTTTGCATCACTTTCCATTAAAACCAAGGTTGCAAAGATTGTTCATGTGCTCTAAAATTGCAGAGCATATGAGAAAGCATGCAAAGGATAGTAATAGATATGGAATCATGAGGCATCCTAGATATGGTGAGGCATGGAAGAAGTTTCATTCTACTTTTCTTGAATTTTCTATTGATCCCCGAAATGTTCATTTAGGCCTAGCTAGTGATGGTTTCAATCCTTTCGGAAAGATGAGTACTACTTAGAGTATTTGGCGAGTTGTTTTGATTCCATATAACCTTCCACCTTGGATGTGTACGAAGCAACCAAAATTGATTCTATCAATGATCATTCCAGGTCCACGTACAGTGGGAAATAATATAGATGTATACCTACAACCTCTTGTTAAGGAGTTGAATGAGTTATGGTGTGAAGGTGTGGAAACTTTTGATTTATCAAAAATGGAAATGTTTAGAATATGGGCCGCCCTAATGTGGACAATAAGTGACTTTCCCAGATTTGATATTTTATCTTGTTGGAACACACATACTGGTTATGCATGTCCTTCTTGTAATTTTGATACAGAACCTTGTCGACTTCGTCATAGTGAAAAATGATGCTTTATTGCTCATCGTTGAGTTTTGGCAAAAAATCATAAATTTAGATTAATGAGGAGTCGTTTTTTTGGAAATTTTGAAGAAAGGAACCCACCAAGAAAATTATCTAGATCAGACATTTTGCAACAAGTAAAGGAAATTGATGTTACATTTGGAAGACCAGCAGAGTTGATCTTAAAAAGAAAATGCAAGACATGGAGAAATGTAACCTAACAATGGAAAAAAAGAGCATATTCTTCAATCTTCCATATTGGGAGTTCAACTTGTTACGTCATAATTTAAACGTTATGCATATTGAGAAGAATGTGTTCGATAATGTTATATACTCTTTTCTAAATGATAAATATAAATCAAAGGATCGTGTTAATACTCGAAAAGATCTACGTGATATGGGTATAAGACGCGATCTTTGGCCAGATGAGAATGAGCGTTGTTGGCATGCTGCATTTGCCATTCCAGTTAATAAGAGACTTGCCTTTCTCAAAACTATAAAAAATGTCTCTGTTCCATATGGTTACTCAAGTTATATTTCTCATGGTATTGATCTGGAGAATAAGAGGATATTTGGATTAAACACTCACGATTGTCACATTATTATGCAGCAATTGTTGTCGATAGCAATTCGAAATGTTCTTCCAAATCAGGTTGTTGCAGTTCTGGTAGAGCTTTCTTCCTTTTTTAGACAACTTTGTTCGAAACCCTGAGCCTCTCGAACCTAGAAAAGATACAAGATCAAATTGTACTCACACTTTGCCACCTAGAGATGTTGTTCCCTACATCATATTTTACTGTAATGGTTCATTTGACTGTCCATTTAGTGGATGAGGTAATAAAGGGTGGTCCAGTACATTATCGTTTAGTGTATTTTGTGGAAAGGTAAAATATTTCTTATTCAAAATTATTTTCTTTCAACATAATGCTTATTCTTATACCTTCTTGGTTTGGTTATAGATTGTTAGGTCATTTCAAGTCCCTTGTAGGGATTAAATCACAATCAGAAGGTTCCATAGCCAAAAGTCACATAGTTGAAGAAGTTTTAACTCTTTATTCTCGTTATTTTGAGGATATGGAGTCGAGAGTTCATAGGCCTAAACTTGTAAATGATGAACCAAATCATAGTGAAGCTTTTGAAGTATCATCAATGTTCCCCCACAAGGTAAATTTGTCGGAGGCTCAAATTTCTCCTTGACTCAACTTGAGAAGAGTCAAGTTCATCGATATGTGTTACTTAATTGAGCAGCAGTGAAGCCATTTATTGAGTAAGAAATACAAACTGATTTACTTTGAAAAAATACATTAGAGTATTGAAGTGATTAAAATTGATGCAGTCAACTTGTTTATAGTGAATTTACAAATCACATATGAAGGAGTTCAAGAGGTCGAAACCTTCTATAACATAAGTAGAGAAGAGAGTTAACAAGGAATTTCCTGAATGGCTTCCAAAACGAGTGAGTGAATAAAGTTTCCAAATATTTATCTATACCTAATTAAGTTTCTTCTTTCAATTTTGAATATTTGATGAAACTAATTTTGTTTATTTAGATTATGAATCCGGATATAGAAAATACGATCTCTACTGATATGCAGTTCTTATCACAGGGACAATGACAGATGCAAGAAGGTTCACTGTTTATAACATTAATTGACTCAGTTTCGGACTTTGTCTAGAGAACAAGGATTGAAAACTCAAAGCAGTGGAGTTTTTCTAACCTCTGACACCTCATGTATTGCATTTAATGCTGATAGAAATGCGGATTTTTTTATCAAAATAAGCCATTAATAAAATCAATTCACCAAAATTGTACATTTTTTAAAAAAATTACGAAACTAGTATAAATGTGGTTCACAGTAACGTTTTAGGCTTTATTTTATTCAAGGACAAAAAGGTACAAAATGGAAAAAAGCTGACGGCAATAAAACGTGACTGTCAATAATGTTTTTAGACTTCGTTACTGACAAACACGTTTTACCGCTATACATGAGTGACATTTCATATTCCGTTCCTCTGAGTCACGTTTTATGGCTAAAACGTCACTCACAGTAACATTTATTTAGAATCTAATCACGGGCTCTGCAAATTAGGAATCGAATCCTGCCAAAATCTTACATAGTGTAAGACGTAACTGGAAGTAACGTTTCACCTTTAAAATGTTACTCAAAAGTACGTTTTATGTTTCGTTACTCTCAACCACGTTTTAGCTGTAATACGATACTCTACGTAACATTTCATTAGAATCCAATCACGGGCTTGCAATTTAAGAATCAATCCTGGAAATTCAGAATCTTGCAGATTATAAAACGTTATTGCTAGTCACGTTTTAACTTTAAAACATGACTAGCAAGTACGACACTCAGCTAAAGTTATACTTTTTTATTTTTCAAACTGACCACGTGATTTTATATAAACCTTGTTGAAACAAATAAATGTTCAACGCATACCAACATTAATCAGCCAAGATTTTTCTTGTGTAGTCCATTATTGAAACAATTTTCACAAAAGTTCATAGGTATGAATAAAATAAGTCAAGTTAATATATCATATTATGTTATTATTTTATCATAGTTCTATAAATATTTTTCTGATTTATTGATGATAAAATGTCTTATTTTTATGTGTAGGAATCAAAATGGCAAATTTTGAGCATAATGTGATGGTTGCTTTGTATTGGGGTGGCGAAATAATTACTGAAATGAATGGATTTAGGTATCCTGAATTTGCTAGAATGATTATTAGTATGTCTACTTCAACAAATTATGTAGAATTGGTTGGATTATTATATGAGAAGATGGACACAAATAGTGAAAATATTGAAATGAATATTTCTGAAAAATATCCATGTTCAATTCAAGGTATCAATGCAAGGTTTATTGAGTTTAAAATTGAGAATGATCAATCCTTGCAACAATTTTTTCTCATACCTCAAAAATTTGCGGATAAAATTGACATAAATGTTTTGGAGATGTATGTAATGACCAAATCAAGAAATCAAAATGATGTATTTCAAATTAGTGGTCAACATGGTTTTCACATGAATCTATTGGCTCAAAATTATGGATTTGCCATGATCAGTCAACCTCATTTTGCAGAACCGATTATTACACCATCATTCCAACAATTGTCTATATGTGACCATCGACCATTTGGTGAAGGCTCAAGTAGCCAAATACATTTTGATAGTAGTCACATGCAATATGAGGCCAGGTAAAGTAACAAGTTTATATTTTACTTAATTTTAGTGTAACAATTTGCTAACATAACTTGTTGAATAGTTTATTATTTAATTGGTTTCAAAACTTTGTTAGAATTTAATTAATATTTTTTTCACAGAGAAAATGAGACCGACATTGATTTACATAATGACGTTGTCACACCCCGAGATTACCCCCGAGGCGCGGACACGGGACCTGGGACCACAAGTGATCCCAAGCTAACCCTGCTGGCATGATCATGAGCATACTAAAGATAAACTGAATAATAGAAACTGTGCGGAAGCTATAATCATAAATAAATCAGAAATGATGGGGAATACCCAAATACTATAACAGAGATATATAAAAAATGATCAGTTTAATACAAGGAAGATATTAAGTCAATACTAAGTTGAATCTATCTATGTCTGAAATAAGCCTCTAAACTGACTAGAAATGTTGGGACATGCCCCAACTAGATCTAGCAAAACAGAAACTACAAACTAAAAGCGATAAAGATAAACATGTCACTAGTCCTCAAAGAATGAGGACTCACCACTGATGCTGCTGAACTGAAGATCGGAAAGCAATCTAAGCATGATCTAGATGTTGAGAACCTAAACCTACATCACGAGAAGATATAGCGCAAAGTATGTGTCAGTACTTGAAAGGTACTGAGCATGCATGATAGAATAAAGCTGAAATAAGAATATAATTGAACGAGCAATAAAGCAAGAGCATAATATGAACATGATATAGATACTGAATACTAAGCTAACTGAATGCAATGACCAAATTTATAACATGTTGAAACTGAATACTGACTGTAAATGAGGTCAATGCAATAGAATCTGAGTGAACTGTGGGAGTTACTAATAATCGACAATAAAACCACATGAGCTAAATGTGGAGTCCGATGTATACTCCCTATCGAGAGGACCCAATATACCCGACCAAAGGTATAGAGGCATGAGTGGCGTGATCAGTAACTGATATTTCCCACATAGGGGACTTACACCTACGTGGCTCGTAGTTCTTGGACTATATGGGTACGCTGAACCCTAGTCCAACTCAGTATTATGCTACTCCTAATAGATTAAGTGATTAACACATTATGACTGAATTTCTGTAATACTAGATAGCTCAAAACTCAACATGCAAAACTGAGAATGCAACAATTAATCTGATAATAATGCATTCATAAACTGAAGCATGTGTAACTGAATACATTATGACTGAAATACTGAATAGCTCAAACTACTGACATGTAGATACTCATACTTGAAAACTCCTTCTTAGAAAATAATTCAAAATCATATTATACTATGATCATTGATGATTTCGGAAGTTATACTGCATAAACATTGATGGTATATCCAGATACCATATTGTTCATACATTGATGACCTAATCGATTGTCATACTAATCATGTTTTAGAAGCACTTTTTCAAAACTCATCTTAACTTTCTCTAAAACTCAGTTTAAAACTCAAGTGTTGTCTAAAAAAAACTTCTCAAGATTTATAACTCAAAATAGGGTTTATGCTGAAATATACTGATAATGTGGCGTTCAAAACTGGACCATGTATATCTGAATAACTGAAATATCTGACCTAGCATATGTAATTCAATAACTAAAGAAATACATAGCTAGGGTTCTGAAATTCTTGCAATAAACTGAGTACAAACATGATAATTTGATTTGGAACATTTAAATAATTAATTCATGATGATCTGTTGAAATTCTAGAAACCCTGGGTCTGTTCAGAATCATGGAATCAAGAATCTAACTGAATTCTAGGGACCTAATGGTCGAAAGGAACCTACTAGTGAAATCTCACATACCTGGTGACGAATTCCATGAAGAAATCCTTCGATTTCAGGGCTGGAACTAGAGGAAACTTGCTATGTTCTTGAACTAGGGTTCTTGACCTCTTTCTCCTCTTAGCGTTCTAATTTTTCTAAGTTTTGAAGAATGATCTGACTTAGGTAAGTTCTAGTTATGTTTCTAGACTTAAATTGACTAAAACCTCATAATTTAGGTTCTTAACGACGTATCTTAGGGGTCGAACGAAATAGGAGAAGACCAAAAGACCCCTGACTTAATTGCTGTCGGAGTCACTGACGGGCCGTCGATCGACTGGCGGTCCGTGCTGGTCAACCGTCACTCGTGACTGGGAGTCTAAAAATTAGGGTCTGACCTACGGCCCTGGACTACGGACCGTGGTCTGACTTACGGTCCGTAGGTTGACCCTTAGCCGATTTTCTGAGCTGGGTTTGGAGAGGGGTTGCAGTGGTGAACCACGGACAACTAGAACGGGCCGTGGTCTGACCTACAGTCTATGGATGGCAACCGTGGGTTGCACCTGCAACTTCTCAAAATCTCCATTTTGGTCTATCTAGGATACGGGGTGTTACAGATGTAAATGCTGAAATTAGTGATGAAAGTTCGGAGGAAGATGAACCTTCAAAAGATGATGATGAAAGTGAACCTGATGAAGATATAGTTGATATTAGAGATTTTTCTCAAGATGATATCGGTATAAATCATTCTAATCAATGTGAACAGGATGTGCCTGAAATGCAAAATCATGATGTACCCTATTTCACGACCTTGGAGAATGAGGAAGACATTTTCCGGTCTACATGTAAATCTGAGATGGAACATTGTTCAGTTTGGTCTGAGGATGCCAAAAAAGACTTGAAAAAAGGTATGTGTTTTATTAGTAAAGAAAAACTAAAATGGGCTGTGGCGATTTGGAGTTTGAAAAAAAATAAAGAGTTCAAGGTGTTAACATCAAACAATAGTCTATGGGTTGTGAGATGCAAGTTTTATACTTTATTGGGTTGCTTATGGTTTCTTCGAGGACGAAAGGTTGGAGATAATCTTTGGAAAATAGGAAAATATATTGAAAATTATATATGTGAAACTGAAGGGCTTTCTAGAGGTCATACCAACCTAGATACCAATTTGATTGCATCCTTGATTCTAAATCAAATTAAACATAATCCTAAAGTTTTGGTGGTAGCTGTCATTTCGAAGGTTCACAAAAATTTTGGCCATCAATTTACATACAGAAAGGCGTGGCTTGGATGTCAACGTGCATTTGAATTGGTGATGGTGACTTTGAGAAATCATTTAGTGACTTGCCCAAATTTTTTGCATCTTTTCAACACTTTAATCATGGAACAATTGTGGAATGGAAACATGAAGAGTATGAGCTCATTGGAGGTAAAAACTTTTAAATTTGTATTTCGGGCTTTCAGAAGGCCATGCATTGATGGATTCCAAACATGTCGCCCTGTTATTTCAGTAGAGGCATATGAATATCTCATGGAGATTCCCTTGGAAAAATAGACTGTTAGCCATGATGATGGAAAAAGATGGGGAGGGTTGACAACAAATTTTTCGAGTCGTTTAATGGAGTGTTGAAAAAGGCACGAGGTTTGCCTGTCACTGCTATGGTTAAACTTTCATTGGAGCAAACTATTGAACGATATACTCGTAGGTCTCAAATAGCGCAATAACTTCAAGAACAAAATGAGCTGTGGACCGGGAGGTTTAAGATAAAGTGGGAGAAGACCCCTAAATATTACCAAAATTCGCTCAAAGGTAATGGGGTAAAGAAAAGACCAAAATATCCCTCTTAAATCCGGGTAACTTTCCTTGACTGGACAAGCAGATTTTCAAATGATCATATTTCCCTCATCCGAGCTCAAAAATTAGCAAACTCGGTGGCGTTAGAAAGGGGATTCCAATACATTTAATTTGATACCTTATAGGGCGCCTAGCTCATCATGTACTGAAAGTTATGATCGTTTGAAGTTGTCCCAAAACTAATTCTTTCCAAATTAATTTCTTTCCAAATTAATTCTTTCTAAATCTAGCTATTTTTAAGGCGGAATGTTATGGTACATAAAATGATTAATGAAGAATTAAAGTTAAATAAAGTTGTAATTTGTTGAAATGGTGTCTGTTTAATTTACTAATTCAAAAAATCGTAACACAACCACAAATTCATAACACCCATTTTGATAAGCAAATCAACATAATTATACAAATATTTGTACGTTATATATTAATCTAATTTATATTTAAAAATAATTATCCACTATTCTGCTATTTAATAATTTTATACGAAATTTGGTGTAAGATGCATTGAGATACATCATTTCATCAAAACGGCTTAAAATTAGAGTCCCTATTTATCTACTCACTTAATCGCAAACCCGAAATTACACCTCTATCTCTTAATAAATCTCTTCTCACTCCTCCTACCCCCCCCCCACGTCAACAGAATCACTCTTCCAGGGGCGGAGCTATGGTGTGGTAAGGATGGTTAAACGAATACCATTCGTTAAAAAATTATACGATATATATATAGATAAGATGTTATTTGATTGTCTATATACAATAAAACTTCACTAAATTAATACTCGGTAAATTAATAATCTCTCTAAGATAATATTTTTCACGGTCCCTATTTGGGCGAAAGGAAAAAATCACTCTTTGGTAAGATAATAAGATAATATATTTTTACAAGACCCCTATATAAATATATGATCGCATTAATATTATAAATTAATATTTGTTTAAAAGTACAATTATATATATGACAATTTAGTGAAATATGCTTCTATTATGTTTGAGGTTTTGTTAAAATTTAAATGTTGAGTAAGCTCATTAGTCATCTCTAACTTTTCTTATTACATCACAAAAAAATTGAAATTGTCTTTTCGAACTGCACCATAAAATTGTGAAGAGTTCTTAATGTGGTAAGTGTTTTCTTATGCATAACTAGTTCCAAAAGTATTGTATTATCTTCAACTCCATTAACATTGATGCATTCATTGTAAATTGTACTTTATGAATAATAAACTTATTTTTATGAGAATTCAATAAATACGATATATAAATTAGTAAGATATAATAATTTTGATGTAATCAGTATTAATCTTCATTCAATCTCAAAACACTCTTTATATTAATAAATATAATTTATTTATTAAATAATACCTCTATAAAATAATAATATTTCATGATACCACCTATATTAATTTAGTGTGGTTTTATTGTACCATGTTTTAAACACCCTAACACAACTAGGGAGATGACAAATGGATGGATTTGGTTGGATTTGGATGAGTTGAAAATGGTTTGAACCAAAATGGGTAATTACCCAATCCGCCCATATTATATGAGTAAATATGATTTGAATGATTAGTGGATGGATTGGATATGAGTTTTATATTTCTACAGTTATTTTTTGTTCTACCCACTCCCACCCTTACCTCCAACTCACCCACCCCTAATTTTATTTTATTTATTTTTTCTAACCCCCACCTCCACCCATCCACACCTAATTGTTTATATGTTTTTCAAAAAGAAAATTGTGTTGTTTTAAAAAAAAAAAATTCTACCCGAACCCTCACCCCACCTCAGCCCCCTCCATGGGCGGAGCTAGCATAGAGTTAGGGGCTTTGGACGAACCCCCTTCGGCAGAAAATATTACTATTTATACATGTTCAACATTATTTTTTATGTATATATAGTAGAGGTTGAACCCCCTTTGATTAGTTCGTGATTTACTTCTTCAGATTTTGAACCCCCTTATTAAAAATCCTAGTTCCGCCACTGGCCCCCTCCCCATTTTTTTTTTATGTTTTTCATAAAAATTAAAAAGTTTTACCCTCCCACACCCACTCTTATCCTCCCCCCTCCCTCACCCACATTCATCGAACACCTACCCACCACACCTGTGTCTCTTCCTGTCAACTCAGGAAGACCCCTCATGTAGACTTTGTTGACTGAGAATTTTCCATTTGTGTTGTGACTGCATCTGATGATATCAAGGTCATTAGTGGTCTACCAAGTAGAGGAGCCACTCTCTCAACCTCCCAATCATTCAAAAACCTCTATTGATTGAGTTACATCCTTGAGTTGTCCATGTATCTTCTATTGTGCTATTTTTGTTGGTGTTGATGTTTAAGAGGGTCGGGGAAAGCCTCTTGCAAAGTTCCCTGACCTACTATTTACCTTGCCTTCTATCAATTATCAAGGCAGAGAATCTTATAGAGGATATTAAAAAATATATCCATCTTTTCCCCAAACTTATGTCTCCTAGCAGCCTCATTAGATAACTCAAGGTAAAATAATCTTTCCTTTCTTCTTCTAGCTAGAATCCAAATCCTTGTTCGTTATTAGAACTGCAACTGTTATTTGTCGTTGTGTGATAAACACCATCTGATTCCTACTTGTAGCTTGCTCATTACATGTTTCAACCTTTCCACTATCAACTTCATAGTAATCTTGTACATGCTCTCAATCAAATTAATTTCCCTGATATCATTTAGCTCCTTCGCTCCAAACTTCTTCCACTGCAATATAACTGGCATGTTATACATTACTAAATGATAACTCATTTTGATGAAAAGTGATCTACACAACTCATTATGTCTTCCTTGATTACAGTCTAGCACTTTTCATAAAAAGTTGTGGTAATTCCATCTAGACCTAGTGAATTGTCCCCGGCACATCCCGTAATTGCTCCCACTACTTCTTTCTCTTAAAAAGGTGTCAAGCCCCATGATTTTTCGATAATATCAGGCTAATTTAAAACCTTAAAGAAGTGTTTAAAGTGACATCAAGGTATATCTAGCCCACACGAGTGTGTAAGCTCATGGAAATGTGTAAACATGTTAAAGAGATTAGTCAGAGGTGATTTGAACTAATAGAGGAAGAAGGAAAGGTTTGTGGTGGAACTTAAAATAGGAATCTGGGCTCCCTCGTGATGGTCTCGCATGACATGAACCCATGCGAGGTTGTAGGAGGAATCCTAGGATACAGTTCATTTAAGCCCCATAGCAACTCTATGGCAGCTCAAGGAAGACGCTATAGAGCTGCCTGATGACTCCATAGCGCAAAAGCTAAAGTAGCTCATGCGATAGGATCATGTTGAAGCTCCATAGCAGAAGGCATGTGTTTGACTTTTATGAACACCGGTGAAAACAATAAACAAAAGAATCAGCATTGACAAATAATTGTGTTGTGTTTGTGGCAGACCTTTTGAAAATTTTTAGTGACTGAATTCCAAGAAATAGATATTCCCCAAAACAAAGACGTAGGAAAGAGAATCAACATAAGATTTAAGCTAAATGTTAGGATGGTGAAGTTTACGCACTTCTTACCCTAAAGAAATCATGCAACAGAAAATTAACAAAAATGAGTAGAAATAAAAGGAGTTGTTATAGTAGTGAAAAGTTTAAGATAGAATGGTGCATTTCTCCCTAAAGACATTTTGCAAGTGAAATCTAGTCTAAACAAAAACATTAGCAACAAACTATCACACTTAAATAAAATCAAAGTCACAATTTTCATATGATTCAGGCAGCATCTCAAAGAACAAGAATTGGCAGAAAAGCTGTGAAACTACTGTTAGAGAAACATCGAGTAATAGAAGTAAGAGTTCCTACCGAGATATCCAATAGAATTGGAACAAGAGAGGTAAGAAAATTGGAGAATATTTTGTATTCTTTAAAACAACAGATAAAATTATGAAGCTTTCGACTTCTACATTCCGGTCTTGTTATGTTAACTTTAACTATTCGGGCATGCATAGCTGCTCAGCATTACAAAAGGAGGTACTCAAGTCTCAAGATAAATAGAAAAACCAAATCAAACCAAAAGATCAAATCAAAACATACTTAAGAAACAATGTGTGGCTTATATTTGTAAAGTTTGGTGTTATATTCCAAAAAGCTGACAACATTTGATTCGGTTTTGTGTTGAACAAAAAATTTTTATGAAAACAATATTTGTATTCCACATTGCATTCTCTGACTTTTGTGAGAAAGGTAAGGTATATAATTAACATTTGCACCAAGAAGGTGCAAATTACATTATTAGTTATACAGAAGCATCCCTTCAAGGCCCCATGCATTGGTCAAGTGGCCAGAGCAAGGTGCTTGATGTAAGGGTTATACGCATGTCATGAGTTTAAATTGTGTCTGGGTCAAGCTTTTTCTTGCAGTTGGATGTCAACACATCAGAGGTTAATGTTGGAACTCAGGCCAATCAAGCTAAGGGTGGTGAAAACCATGATAATGTGGGTGGTGTAATCCTAATAATGTGGGTGGTGGAACCCCTGATGATTTGAAAAGGAAAGGGAGGGCACTCATGGTTGATTTTGATCCCATTGATGAACAATTGAATGTATATACTCTTATAGTATCACTTAGTAATGAATATTTTCTGAACAAGAAACCCTAATGATACAGGTTGATTGTGAATTGTCTGACTAAGTTTTTCTTCCCCAAAATATGGGGTTCATGCATATATGAGATCCTCATCTGTATAAAAAATCAAAGAGCTTCTGAATGCAGCGGGTTACTATTACCCATATATGTTGCTCGTCTATCCAATTATTATGTTTATAATAGTAGGGCCAATGATATATGCATGAACCCCATATTTATGGTAAGAAAACTTAGTCAGACAAATCATAGTGCACAATGAGTCATGAGAGACGGACAGTTCCTGAAATTAAAATTCTTGAAGTTAGATTCTTTGAACATTGAACAATGGAACATCTCCTCTGACTGCTTATCTAATGATAATTAAGAGAGTTGGTTTGCTTGGCGGGGTAGATGCTCACTAAGTGGCGGTCACGGCCCTTCGGATTTGGGTCATGACATTGGATTTCACTTAAATCATGTAATTTTGAATTAAATGATTAATTTGGAACTTATTGAACAAAATGTTGACTTGATCCTATGTGTCTTGAATTTAAGATTTCTCATAAATATTGTATGGACTAATCCAATAAGATTTTTGATGTCTACGACGTGTTTTGAAAGGTAAAGACATTGATATACCGTGAGTTTACGGTGTTTCTAATACATTTCTCTTACAAGTTGTGTGTGTCTAGGGCCTTTTTGTATTGGTTTTTATGTGTTTTTATCATATTTTGCAGGAAAGATGTTTAGGCGCGGAATTAAAGAGACAGCTGAAAGAAATGCAGAAAAGGGCATCTACGGAGGTGATCTACGGACCGTAGGTCCATTGACGCTCCGTAGATGGTGGTTGTAGATCAGCAGCCAAGGCATGGAAGGAAAATCAGGGAAATCTGACCAAGTGTGGAACCACGATGGCCATTGACGGTCCGTAGATGGATCTACGGACCGTACTGTTGATCCATAGATTGATACTGCGAGGGTTCATGTACCTGATTTTTGAAGATTCCAAGTATGGAGCTACGGAGAGGGATTGACGGACCGTAGATCGATCGACGGTCCGTACTGCTGTTCCGTCGTTTGCTTCAGAGAAGATGATGTTTGGAAGCTGAAATATTTTCTAAATGTTGGCTGACGGAAGGGACTCACAGACCGTAGATCCATCGACGGTCCGTGAGTCAGTCTCGTGGAATGAAGACACGTGCCTGAATGAAACTTTACTTATTTTGTTTCCCTTTTAATTTAGGACTTGTTTTCTATAAATAAGGCATGTAAACCTCGTTTTTGGGGGGTTAGACATTATTGTTCTATTCTAGTTCTTGACTTGGGAGATTAACTTGCAACTTGAGCAATTATTAATTTCCTAAGTTCATTTTGAAGATTTTGGTGTTGCAATTCAAGTTGAATTTCTGGGTTTATTATTCTTCTTATGTAAGTTCATAATTCTTTCATCTAAAACCATGAATTGTGTTAATATGATTATGGGTAACTAAACTCCACAACTAGGATTGTGGAAACCATGAGCGATTAACAAAGTATGAATAGTAAATAAGCAATTCTTGAATAGTGTGGTGCATGCATTGATAATTCTTTCGTTTAGAAGTTCTTTTTGCGGTTGCAAACTTTAGAACTTGCCTTGTTGCTACTTGCCGTACCAAGGAGGTAATCAACAAGCAAAGAATTATCAACATAGATTTAGTGTGATACTATCTAATAGGCTAGTGTTGATTGGTGAGAAGTAATAACTAAGCCAAGCATCGATTATGATGTCTAATATGAGGTAAAGGTAAGGGTTAGTAAATTATACACACGTAGCCAGACCAAGGTGAGGGGTGAAATTCTCTAGATGCCGGACCAAGGATTTAGATATACCTAACTTATCACTTTGCATGTAGTACACTAGGAGAGGATTGCTATTACTAGGATTATTGCGTTATCAGCTTGTGGGGAACACGTATACCCTAGTTATTTCTCTCATCTTGATAACAACCAAAATTGATTTTTGATTACTGATTACTTATTGAATCCTTACAATTTGTTTCACAAAACCCCCCCTTTTAATTACTTGTTTTTTTGGACGTAATTTGACTAATTGAATATAATGGTTAAAGTAAAGTCTAAACCATTTTCCTCGTGGGATCGACCCCAACCTACTAGTTGGGTTCTTTACTTGTTAACGATCGCGTATGCTTCTTTAAGAAGGTATAATTTGAGCGTATCAAATTTTGGCGCCGCTGCCGGGGAAATTTTGGGTTTTAGATTTATTTTAACTACATTATTGAACGTTAGTCAAATATTTCTTGATTTTACTTTTTGTTTTTGTTTTTGTCTCTCTCAGGTTTCAACTTTAGTGTATGCCAAGTACACGGAGCCAAGGTGAACCACTTACTTCTTACGACCCAAAGTTGAACCGAACTTTGTGAAGAATGAATAATCCAGGAGATCAAGAAAATCCTATCGGAGGAAATCTAGGTGATGAAGTTGGGTTGCATCCTCAAAGGGTAGTTGGTGGGGACAACCAGGTTCCAGTTGGAAATCAATTGGGAAATGCAGTGAGGGTGCACGGCCCACCAGGCCCTCGACCGCATGACAACTACCGGGGAAACGTAAACATTGCTGACTCAGATGGACCTCTTATCCTACCCCTTTTACCTCCGGATCACACATTTGTAGTGACCAGTAGCTTGATGCAGATGCTTACAGTGAGAGGTTTATTCTCAGGGTCACCATCAGAAGACCCACATGCTCACGTAGCCAAGCTGAGGGCGGTTTGCAAGAGCTGTGTGGATTGAACAGACTTGGATATGGATGTCATCGTGTTGCAAATGTTCCCTCTATCACTGACAGGCGATGATGATGTATGGTTCACTGAGCTTCCCGATAACTCAATATATACATGGGACCAACTGACGGATGTGTTCTTGGCAAGATATTATCCAGTGTCCAAGAAGCTCAATCACAAAGATAGGGTCAATAATTTTGTAGCATTACCTGGAGAGTCTATGAGTAGCTCTTGGGACAAATTCACTGCATTTGTAAGAGGTGTTTCGGATCACCGTATCGATGATGAGTCGCTGAGGGAATATTTCTATCGAGGTCAGGACGATAAAAATAAAGCAGTGCTTGATACTATTGATGGAGGATCGTATGGTGAGTGGACATATGCGTAGATTAGAGAAAAATTGGAGAAGATCTCTCGCAACAATAAAGCATGGAGCACTAGGAGGTCGGATACTGGGAGAAACACATTTGCCGTCCATGCTACTAACAACCAATCTGCAAATGAGATTCGTGAGGAGATGGCTCAGATGAGGACCGAGTTAGGGTTGGTATTAAAGCATGTGAGCGGAGGTGATGAGAAGGTAAATGTTGTGAATTACTTTACCAGAACGCCACCACCAGTTGAAGAGTGTTACTATGAAGAGGACGCTTATGCGATGAATGATCATACGGGGGGTTTCCAACCAAACGCCCAAGGACCCAACACGGAAAATTGGCACCAAGGTCAAGGAAATCAAGGTCGGAACTATGGCAATTACAATCGAGAGTGTCAATATGTCCGGGATGGGAGTTTCAATCGTGAAAACAACTACAACCGGAACAACTATGGCAACAGAAATGATCGGGTTGGACCTTATGTTCCCCCTCAAAATTGGGAATCTGGTACTAGAGAAGCTGGAGGCAATATGGCGCGTATTGAAGATATGATGCATAAGATGATGAGAAGGTTTGATGCAACTGATGAGAATGTGAAGGAAATGAGAAACGACTTGTCTGGTATTGGTCAAAAGGTTGATGCCCATGCAGTGTCAATAAAGCATCTTGAGCAGCAGATGACTCAGTTTTCTACTACTGTGAATCCACGTCAACCTGGCGCTCTTCCTAGCAACACCATCCAAAATACAAAGAATGATGGTCATTGTATGGCAATCACTACTCGAGGGGATGTTGAGATTAGAAAAGAAGATGATGTGGTTGAGGTTAGAGAAGAGTCTGAGACTGCGACAGAGCAAGAACCAGAGATATCTCAGAAAGTGGTCTCCATACCTAAACCTCCACCACCTTTTCCACAGAGGTTAGTGAAGAAGACTGAAGATGGTAAATATCGTAGGTTTATTACTATGTTGAGGCAGCTTTCTATCAATGTTCCTTTGATAGAAGCTTTGGAGCAAATGCCTGGGTATGCAAAGTTTATGAAAGATATGTTGACAAAGAAAAGGTCTGTGAGTTTTGAAGATGATGATAGATTGCAAAATTGTAGTGCTATTGCTACAAGATCTCTTGTGCAAAAGAAGGAAGACCCTGGTGCTTTCACAATCCCATGTACTATAGGGTTATTACACTTTGCTAAGGCATTGTGTGATCTTGGTGCTAGCATCAACCTCATGCCATTGTCTATTTACAAGAAGTCGGGTCTAGGGGACCCAAAGCCCACTGCAATGCGGTTACTAATGGCCGATCGAATTGTGAAGAGGCCCATTAGTGTACTCCATGATGTGCTAGTGAAAGTGGAGTCTTTCATTTTTTTGGTAGATTTTGTGATTCTTGACTATGAGGTTGATTTTGAGGTTCCCATCATCCTTGGGAGACCATTTCTTGCCACAGGGGGTGCATTGGTTGATATGGAAAAGGGACAGATGAAGTTCAGACTGAACAATGAAGAAACAACTTTCAATATTTGTAGATCCATGGAGCAGAGTGGTCAGCTCCAAACAATATCTGCTATAACTTACAGAGTGGAGAGTGGGACAAAAGTGCAAATTGAAGAGCGACTAGGTGTTAAGGCACTAGCAGCAGTTATGATGAATTTCGATAGTAATGGTATTGAATAATATGATGAGTTGGTAGCTGCACTCGATAGGTGTGAATATCGGTCCAAACCAAAGAAATATGAGTTAGACATGAAGAATCGCGAGTCCCCACCCGCAAGACCATCTATTATGGAGGCATCGAAATTAGAGCTTAAGGCTCTATCACCGCATTTGAGGTATGTAATCTTAGGCAGAGATAACACGCTGTCGGTCATCATTGCGGCAGATCTAAATGCAAGACAAGTAGAGTGCTTGGTGACTGTGTTAAAGAAGTTCAAGGAGCCATTGGGTGGACTATTGCGGATATTATTGGGATTCCTCCCGATATTTGTTCCCACAAAATCCAACTGATGCCAGATCAAAAACCTAGTATTGAGCACCAAAGAAGATTATATCCACCTATGCAAGAGGTAGTAAAAAAACAAATCATCAAGTGGTTGGATGCTGGAGTTATCTACCCCATTGCAGATAGTAGTTGGGTATGTCCTGTTCAATGTGTGCCCAAGAAAGGTGGGATTACTGTGGTTCCTAATGAGAAAAATGAGCTTGTTCCGATGCGGCCCGTGACTGGATGAAAAGTCTGCATGGACTACCGCAAGCTAAATGCTTGGACAGAATGGGTCGCCGCACCTCGGTTAGGTATCCGAAAGGCCACATTGAATTTTGTGGCCAAGTTCTTCTGGTTGTTGGTGCGTAAGCTGACAACCAAGTCACATGGGATAGAGCGGTTATGGTTGCAGATCTGGTAGCAGGAGTGGAGATTGACTTTTCCTGCATGCTGCTGGCAGAGATTCACGAGAGGGAATTCAAGACCTCCACTACTTACCCCTTTCCCTATTTGATTTTCCACTTGTGCAGGGACTCTGGAGTGCCGATCTGGCATTGTGAAAGGTTAATTCACCCTACAGGGACATTGGATATAGGCCTCATTCGTGATGAGGCAAATGTGGCAGCACTTCTCAGAGAGCCCCAGATTGAGGTACCTTCCTTGGGTGCAGATCTTGCAGACACAGGGCGGTGATCCCATTATACCGGATCACTCTGATAATGTCCCGGTCTCCTCTTCTCAGGCCGCTAGTATGGCTCCTAGTTCATCTCGGTCCATACCACAATTGGGAGCTACTGTTGTCCCGTTGGCCAGAGTACAAAAATTAGAGGCTCAGATGGCCACACTGCTGCATCACATCCAGCCGTGGATGCACAAGTTGATATCCGAGTCCGAGGCCAGAATGGAGCGAAGGATGGAGGGCACGATGGACCGGAAGGTCCAGGCTGTTAATAAGCGTCTCCATGCCTTTGAATTGTGAGTCCTCGAGCGATCGGCCCCGACCATAGATCTATCCTCTTTGTAGGCTGTGTTAGCCAGTCTCCGAACTGATGTTGATGCCATTCTTGCCACCCCTACAGTTGAGACTCTGGCTGCACCTACTGCACTGGCTGATGATATGGTGCTGGATGTTTTATTTAGTGGGACCGCCGAGGAGGGGTTTGAGCCTCCACATGCCAAAGGTAAGCGGCCCCGTTCTAGTCGCAATGAGGAAGAAAAAGCCCATAAGAGACAGCGCAGACAGGAGAAGGAGGCCAGGAAGGCTTCAATTTTGGATGAATAGTTGCGCCAGCGGAGGGTGTGTGCGATTGTTGCATGGGCATCGAGTTTTGACCCAGTTATAGAGGTACCGTCCGTCATGAGGGACGTTGTAAGCACCACTGATGGTGCTATGAAGGATGCTTTGGGCACTACTGAGGGTGACCCAACTATTGTTCCAGCGGGCTCCGGGAAACCGGATCCACCCGCTTGTTGATGATTCTTCGGCGCTTTGCGCCACAGGTTTGCTTCACCCATTCCATTATCTTTTACTTTATCTGTATGCATTGGGGACAATCACATCTATTCTTGTTGGGGGTGGGGTAAATGGATTGTGAATGATAGGGTGAAGTCTGAGTAACCCAGCTCATAAATCCTCTCTTTGGGGTTTTCTTTTTCCCCAAGAGACTGTTTAATTTCCGTTGAACCGGTATGTGTTAGGATTGTAGTATAGAAGCATGAAAAAGAATGAAACATGATGGCTTATAAAAAAAATATACCCGTCCAAATTTTGGGATGTGTGCTAGAATTGGTAGACTAAGACAAGTTGAATGTGTTGGCTCTGAGTATGACATGATAATGAATCAACTTGATGGCATGACTTAAGCTGAAACTTGAACTGAGTAATCTGATAATGTGATAATGAAACTATGTGCCAAGTGT
>JAJOOO010001568.1:0-34633 GCA_029582685.1 Solanum piurae | reverse complement strand
TGTAATCGAGTTTACCAAGATTGTCCCTTCGTGATTCAAAACCTAGTCTTCCCTGCTGATTTGATTGAAATGCCCTTCAAGGATTTTGATGTTATTATGGGGATGGACTGGCTTTATAAATATCATGCAGTGGTAGATTGTAGGTCAAAGCATGTGACCTTTAAAGATCCTACATTTTCACACATCATTTTACAAGATGAAAGATCATTGTCATCTAGTATTATTTCTGCGGCCTTGGCAAGAAAGTATATGTGTCAAGGTTGTGGGGCATACCTTGCTCACATAGTTGATACACAGTTGGGAAGTCCTTGTATAAAGGACATACCTGCTGTATGTTATTTCCCAAAAATCTTCCCAGAAAACCTTCCTGGATTGCCCCCGAAAAGAGAAGTTGAATTTCCAATTGAGATTATTCCTGGATCTAACCCTATTTCTATCACTCCTTATAGAATGGCTCCATCAGAGTTAAGAGAATTGAAGTCTCAATTGCAAGAACTTCTTGAGAAGGGTTTTATTGGTGATATTATTTTATATGACCTAGATAGTTATTTGCTTAGATTATTTTGGAAGGATTCATTCGCCATAAGATAAAATTCTACGTAGTTTCAGTTTGACATCAAATTAATGTGTAAATGGGAAGGCTTCACTTCTTTAACTATTTTTTTTTATGAACCTAATTCCTCTACTAGATTAAAATCAATATGCCCTTCATTAAGCTCTTTTAAATGTCGTAAGTATTAAATTAGTTTTTGGGGTTGAAGTGGTAGTATCCCTCCGAAAGGGTCGCTACCGAGTCAGTTTATGAGTTGTGGCAAAGGTTTAAGGCTCTGTTGCAGCAGTGCCTGACTCATGGAATTCAAGATAAGATGCTTCTGGAATGTCTCTACCCAGAGCCAGAAGAGGGGTTGCCTTATGAAAGTGAGGCAAACCCCACTAATGGAACTTAAGTGGGGACTTGCATCGTGCCACGACGTTAACTAAGGCGCTGCTTGGGAGGCAACCCAAGACCCCTTATCACTTTATTTTTCTTTAAGAAATAATGGTGTGTTGTTTGTGTAGGTCGAAGTGGGAAAGTTGTTAAAAAGTGCAGATTGGCAAGTAAAAGGTCTAGTCGGCGCATCGCCGAAGAGGTCGACAACCTCGACCCAGACTACCGTTGGACTCAAGACGATTTTACATTGGAATTTGTAAGGGTCGGTGAACCCAAGAAATTATTGGCGAATAGCCAACCAGGTCGGCGACCTCAATCTAATCCTCCGTTTGGACCCCCACACCAACTGAGGATCCTGTAAAACTCGGTGAGGTAAGTGACCACTTGGCATGTCACCGAGTGGGTCGGCCAGCATGACTAGTGTCGCCGAATGAGCGAGAACTGGACGGTTTTTGAAAGGCCAAAGGTTTAAACTTTCAAACTCTTCACTTTCCCTCACTTTTGAACTTCACAAGCTCACACCCGCACTTTAGTTTCTATATTTTTCCATGTCTAGTAGTATTTTAGTCGTTGATTTGTGCTCGGATTGGGATTACTTTGCTGCATAGCATTTCAGTCTTTATTATTCGGCATCTAAGATTGGTTTTTCGAACCCCACATGTATTTTTGAGAATTTGAACTCTTATGCAAATTATTTTATCTTGTTGATGTGTGCTGGGCCTCTCTGATAGGATTAAGTTGCCTGAATGCCTATTTTAATTCAAAAATCTTGCCCGTAAACATATTGTTAAAATCCTAAAATTTTATGCCTTAAAATCGGTTAAATTTTGTGGGGTTGTGCTTGCATGTTGTTGAGTCTAGTAGAGAGAAGTCTGAGTATTCTAAAGATATGGTAAAGACCAATATTGTCATGCCACCCCGGAAAAGAGTACAGTGTATCACTATAAATGAAGGGGGATCAAATCCTCCAAAGAAGAGAAGACAAGAACCTCCACCTGGAGATAAAGGCAAGGATATGAGGTCCTTACTGAGACAGAGGATGCCATGGTAGATGCTGATGGCTCCTAGTGGATCTGGT
The DNA here is from genome assembly GCA_029582685.1 of Solanum piurae. Classification (NCBI taxonomy): domain Eukaryota; kingdom Viridiplantae; phylum Streptophyta; class Magnoliopsida; order Solanales; family Solanaceae; genus Solanum; species Solanum piurae. Next base: position 32,624 of record JAJOOO010001568.1, on the reverse strand, counting down.
ACTGCTGGTCCTTCTGAGGTGAACCGGGTACATAGGCTCGAGTCCAGACTTATGCACCGGGCACTGATGCCCAGACAGATGGAGAAACTGTGTAGACATGATTTTTCTTTACCTCCCTCTCTGTCTTTCTTCGTTTTACATTTTAGATTCTGTGTGATTTGCATTTGAGGACAAATTCTTTTTAATTGTGGTGTGGTGAGGCCCACATTTTTGTGTGCCACTAGTGAATCATGTTTTGTTCATATTTAGGCTTTGTGCTTAAATTGTGGTTACACTGTGTCTGTGGATGTTTGAGCTTATGGATCCTTTTATTTTAAATTGAAAAATGACCTTTTGACCCGTCCAAAAATTTAATTTTTGCCACCTCTCGTGTGTTGAATGTGGCTGTTCTTTTGCAAAATTTAAGTCTCAGTTCCGATCAATATCGATGAATTGAACAGTGCTCTCAATCGAACGAACATGAATGCACGACTATGATGAGGCCAAATGAAGTTGCATAGACAATATGTGAACTCTTTGCATCTCGTTGTGACTAGCCTGTTATCAAATTGAGTCTTTTGTGATGATCATTGCACACTAGCGAAAGTGTGGAGTCTTGTTTGACTGTAGTGTCAATGCCTAGTGTGATGAGATTACTTTGAATCATGAATGATAGATCCTAGAATTTTCCCCGTTGGTCCGGTCAACTAAGTGATGCTATCTCTTGATAAGATCTAAGGCAACTTCTAAGAGTGTGAACCAATTTGACATATACCTCTTTTGTGACCTACCTTGTGAGTGTGTGAACCACTTTTGAACACCCCTTGAGCCTTACCTTTCTTTGGAAGAAACTTGATTAAAACTAGAACTTTCTTTATCCATCACCCATAATCCTCATGAAGTTGTGGTTAATTGAATAGCCAACTTATGCCAAAATCCTAAGTTGGGAGTGTGGTGAAAAGAAAAGGGCAAGTCAAGAAGTGCAAGGAAATTCTCCTCGTACCCATGGTTTTACGAAAAATGGAACCCCTCCTTATTATAAAAAAAAGAATGAAAACGAAAGTTGTGGAATAAAATACAAAAGAAATGGGGTTCCCAAACAGTCCATGTAAAATGAATAATAGGATGACTTATGAGCACTAAAGAGAATGATTAAGGAAAAAGGAAAGGAAGCGTTGTGAGAACCACATTTCATGATGATGGCAGTCACTGAGCCTAAATGACCATACCTTTGCACTCAACCCCATTACAGGCCTTGAAAAGACCTTTTTGATCTTGAGTGAGCTGAAACAAATGTTGATTGGAAAATACGGGCAAACCTATGGGTGAAAGCATGCATTGTGTTCTTCCTTGTGAGAGTGAGCGTTGTATCTGATTCCGAAGCTTTAAACTGTGAACCATTGTGTGAATATGGAATCATTCCTGCGAGGGCATTTGAACACTTTGATTGAGCTTGATCTTGCATTTGAAGCAAGTATTGTGAGCATAAGGTTCTTTGATATTGGTGGGTCACAACTTGAATCTTTGAGTGCACATTTGATCTTTGAATAAGTAAATTGGGTCTTGTTGTGTGCATTCATGATTGAGTCTTGTGTATCACTGTTCGAGACACCCTTTTTGAACGGCTGAACTTGAGTTTGCTTGAGGACAAGCAAAAGTGTAAGTTGGGGGTGTTGATGAGTCCACAAATTGGACTCATTTAGGGATATATTTTAATAGAAATTGTGTCCTTAAATACTTATTTTATCTCAATATCTGATGAAAACCCTTAAGTTTCAGGTATTTGAAGTTTGAATGAAAGCATGGACACTACTTCGCAACAAGGAACGAAAATGCTGAAAAGAACGAAGAAATGAAGGCCTGAGGATCGCCGAAGTGTCTTACTTCGCCTTTAGTTCCAGTGTGCTGAGCCCTGAAGGAAAGGATCAAGTCGGCAGAAAAAGAGAGCAGTCGGCGCATCACCGAGAAGTTCCGCGAAGTAGTACCATGTTGCCCAATGACCCAGAGCACGACGATGCTGAAGGATGGTGTAAGACGGCGATGAACTACACCAAAAGATGAATCACCGAGTTGATCGGCAATTTTGACTAACGACACCGAATGATCCGCTGCAGCACAAATCTGTGAAAACTATAAATACTAGTTAGAGTTATAGTTTTAAGAGTCAAACAATTATTATAATTTTCATATAGAATAGTACTTTTTGATATTGTTTCTCTGAGTTTGAGAGGGTTTTGAAAACTTGTAGAATACGAGGGTTTCAACTCCAAGGATTTGGACTTGGGTCTCTTGGATTCTTCATTCTTGGCATGTAACAAGACTTAAATCTTCATACCCATTTGAATGCAAGCTCATTTAGGTATAAATTTCTATCTCTTCATGTGTGGCTAAAACCCTCAATTCTTGGGGTGTGATTTTGTGAATATGGGTTAGATTAGTTGTTGGGTCTTGCTTGCTGATAGTCTATTCGTAGTTTAAATGTGATTTCATTTAGTGGTTGTGGACGAACTAAATGAGGTTGTAGTTGCAAATATAATCTCATATATATGTTTTCGGCTTGCTCAAGAGAGAGGTCGTAAAACTAAGACCACTAAATTGATGGCCAGTGTTAGTGGGTCGACATGACGTTCAGCGCGAGAGAGTGAACCCTAGTCCCATGTCCACACACTCATCTCGAGAGAGTGAGTGGGTTAATGCAAAGGTTGTTCTTCATGCAGCAAGTAGGTGTCCGAGAGGAACCCACTTGAAACTGGGTAAGTTGCTTGAGAGAGAGCTTATCCCCTTTAAAGTCTTGCCTAGTCACAAATACTCAATGAATTTACTATCAAAAGCATGTACTCAATGATTTAGTCTGTGCCGTATTCCAATCACATCCCAAGAATCCCCTCTTTATACTTAGAAATCTTTGTTAATTTTGCTATTTTTACTTACTAGTGACAAAACCCCCTTTGTTAATTGACACTCTTGTGTCCCCCTTTAATTTACAATGTTTTAAATCGTTAATGTTTTTAGCTACGACTAGTTAGAGCAAAATTTATTTTTCTATTAATTCTCAAAACTACTCTCTTGGGAATGATCCCAACCCTTGGTTGGGTTATTATACTATTGCACGATCGTAGACACTTACATCGGAAGTTGTGTCCTTGATTGCAAAAACATCAGGAGTCAAAGGATTCTCCCTCGCTGCCGAAGTTGTGCTCCGGAACCTCAGATACATGCTTCTTGCCCTTGCTTTTTCCTCCCTTTGTAGTGGTCTTCTTTCCCTTTTTAGAAAGGGGTAGTTGCCCCCTCGTTGATACTTATTTCCCGTGCTCTTTTATGGGGCGTCATGTCCAAGTTTGTTCTAACCATATCTGCAACACACAACACACAACATAAGAGTTAGAATTAATCCAAGAAAATTTGTAGAAATCAAGTTAGAGACAGACTTGCCGAACCGATCGACGAGTCGCCGAATCACTTAGGTGAGCCAGATCGGGCTCACCGAAAGGATTGGCTCAAAAATTTTGTCAGAAAAATGGCCTGTCGTCTATGGGAAGGCCCACTCGGCGAATCGCCGACATTATTCGGCGAGCACTAATTAGCCCGCCAAAAATTACAGTGCATTTTAGGGATTAGGGGCACATAAAGGGCGATCAAGGAGACTTTCGGCAAGTCGCCGAGTGCACTTTGCGAGCTCAGGCTTCTCGCCGAAAGTTACAGAACCAAACTCAACATAAGCATGAAATTAAAGGCGATAAAGAGGGATTCGGCGAACCGTTGAGTGGTTCGGCGAGCTCGACTCAGCTCGCCAAACTGCCTAACGTGCCATTTTCAACCCCGACTTCCAAAATCAACCCCGCAGCCTCTGAAAACAAAATCAAACCATGCACTATTTCAATTAGACCCAGACACATAAGACCCATGCCACCGGGGTACTAAGACTTTCCCCGGTTTGGCCAATATTGGCCATTTGACGACTTTAGCCCTTAAGAATGACATCAAACACTCCATCATTAGGAAAAGCACATCATTTAGCACAACTTGGGCTACTCAGACTTCAACCGACTAGACCCAACAACAATTAAGCACAACCCAACAATTTATGATCAATTTTAAGGCACGGAACTCGGGAAATTAACAATTAGGCATTTTAGGCATGACAATGAAATTAAAGCAGGCACGCAAGCACACATTTACGATTTCAGGGAGGCCCAGTACACATTAACAAGAACAATACAATTGCAAATTATGCTAACCGCTAACTACGAGTTTGGGGTTCGAAAAACCAACCTTTTATGCTAAATATGAGAATTTGTAAAGCTAGGCAGCAAAGTATCCAACTCCGAACACAGATTCAACGACTAGAAAGAGGTAAAAATGTAAAAATATCAAAAATATAGTGCGGGTGTGATTGTATGACTTAAAAAGTTAGGGAATGTGAAAGAGTTTAAACTTTTAAACCTTTTACCTTTTAAAACCGTTCAGTTCGCATCCTTTCGGCGATATTAGTCGACCTCGCCGAACAACTCGGTGACACGCCGAGTGGTTACTTTCTTCACCGAGTTTTACAGGACCTCCACTTAATGTGGAGGTCCAAACGACGGACAAAGTCGGGTTTGCCGACCTGTTCGGCAATTCTTCGACTTGTCCATGGGCCTGCTGAGTTTTACAAACTCCGATTGCATAGTTTCTTGAGTCCAACGGCGGTCCAAGTCGGGCTCGCCGACCTCTTTAGTGAGTTGCCGACTGGAGTCTTGGCTCCCCAACTTGCATATTTTAAGCACATTCAACTTTTTCACCTTCACAACCAACACACGATTATTCCAAAAACAAAAATAAAGCAATAAAAACTTGGGTTGCCTTCCAAGAAACGCCTTAGTTAACGTCGTGGAACGACCCAAGTCCCCACTCTACTTTGATTCATGGGGTTTGCCCTAGTGTCACTAGGCAGCCCCATTTTTGTCTTGTGTAGAGAAGAGACAACATATGACCCATTTGGGTCTCTAGATGCTGAATAGACATGGAATGAGAAGCAGTCATCTGATTCAGCATTGAGACATTCTCTTTTATCTCTTTCAATATTCTGTCGTGATCTTCGACTTTGTGGAGAATGAGTGAGAGTATCTCTTCTACTTGTCCATCCTCATAGTCCTTGGCTTTCTACGCTCATGAGGAGGAATGTACCTCTCTTTCTTTTTGTACAGTGCTTCAAATTCCATGATCTTTTTGGCCAAGAGATCCAACTGAGTCAACAGTGTGGCCAAATCCTAGTCCTTCTCTGTCTCCTTGTTGGTATTAGTCATGTGATCAAGGAGTCGGGCTGCTATTGCATAGGGTAGTCTTATGAGACCACCCGGAGAAAGTTGGTCAGCCACTACTCTGTTCTCAAGATCAAGACCTCTATAGAAGCAATCCAGTAGCATTTTATCTGAGATTCCATGAGTTGGGCATTGCAGCATTATTGTCTTAAATCTCAGCCACAACTCATGGATTGACTCACCATCAAATTGCCTAAAATTTAGGATGCTATCCCTAAGAATCATCATTTTTGAAGGAGGGTGGTCCACTTGGTTACCGTTGCTGCAAGATATGCTCCTTTCTTTTGTTCTAAACAAGCAACATACAAACCAAAATCGAAAGTAAGTAGATTCAACTATGACTAAAAAGAACAAAATTCGACTTCACCAAAAGATTCTCAAACAACACCACTCCCCGGCAGCGGTGCCATTTTGATTAGTTAACATTTCAAAGATACTTCATCCAATTTTAAGCGTCAGCAGTCGTTAATCAGTATATAACCCAACTAAATGTGTTGGGGTCGAATCCCACAGGGAGCGGTACGTATTTGAAATTCAATAGGGAAGTAAGAACATGGTCAAATCAGTCATAGGAATAGAAATTATCGAATAAAGACAATATTCAAATCAGGGGGTGACACGAAGGTCAAATGGAGGATTTTGGTTTGAAATTATCAACTACAAACAATAATAAACAACATGAATTAACAATAGTGAGACGGGTTCTTGGGATGTGATTCGATTATGGGCTAATATAGACAAATGGGTAATTAAAACTATTAGAAATAGCTAAATATTAGTGAGTAAGCTAGACTATAGAGGAGGTAAACTTTCTCTCAAAAAATTTACCCCAAATCAAGTCGATTTCTCTCGAACATCAACAAACATGCAAAATAAGAACAACCCACACCTTAGTCTATTCACTCTCTCGAGCTGAATGTGTGGAAAAGGGTTTAGGATTCACTCTCTCGAGCTGAACCCATGACAACCCAATACCTACAAACCATCATTCAATAATCTTAGTTTTAAAACCTCTCTCTTGAGCAAGCCAAAAACATGAGGGTAGAACTGCATTTGCAACTACAATTCTTAAATTAAACCATAATTAATGATTGAACTCACTTCTAAATAGCATTTAAACTAAAAATTAGCAATAATCATAAACTAAATCAGCCCATAATCACATAATCACACCCCAAGAATTGGGGTTTTAGCTAGACATCATAAAAAGATAAAACTCGTTACCAAATTGAGTTTCCATCAACTGGATAATATTGATTTCGTCTTTACAATGGTATAATTTGAAGAATATCAAAGATTCACTTCCAATTTCTCAAAAGTGAAAAACTTCAATTCTTCAAAGCTAAGAAAAACTAGAGAAAACTTGTCTCACAGTTCAAAACTTAATAATAGACTAAGATATTATGATATGAGATACTAAACGAAATATTCAAAAATGTATTTATAGTAGCCAAAAATTTGATGCAAAGAGTCACTCGATGAAGTAAGTCGGGCTCGCCGAACCACCCTTTGGTCATTTCCATCGCCCTTCTTCCTTGGCATTCAGCAACCTCAAGGTCTTCAACTTTGGGCGATCTAACTTTGCATCACCGAACCACTCGGTGATCCGCCGACTGCTTCTTTCTCTCGCCAACTTAGTTTTTTTCTTCAAGGCTTGGCACACTAGAAATTTAGGCGGTCATGTAGCCATTTGGCGACTCGCGAAGTGGACTTGGCGATCACCGGGCTTGCATTTCTTCATTCTTTGAGCTCGCTTCGTTCCTTTTTGCAAATTTGTGTCCTTTCTTTGTTCCTTCATTATATACCATCGCTTCAAGTATCCTTTTTGCAAATTTGTGTCAACTTTCTTTGTTCGTTACTCTATATTCCTTGATCTGAAGGGTTTTCCATTCAGTTATTGGCACAAAATAAGCATTTGAGGACACCTAACCTATATAAATAAAGCCTTAAATGAGTCCAAATCTCGGACTAATCAATATTCCACTCCATCAAGTGCAACAACTAACTCATCGTACTCCTCAATTTGCTCTCCATCAAAATTTATGATCACAAAATCTCCCTTCAATTGATACCTTTGATTGCTGCTTAACAGTCAAATTCACTAGGTACAATACTTTAAGATCACTTTGATGCTTTATTGATTCGCAGATATTAAATATTACTTCCTCATTATTCAATCAAAATTTCATCTGTCCTCTCTCCATATCAAGTAAAGCACATCTAGTAGCAAGGAATAGTCTTCCTAAGATGATAGGCACTTCAAAGTTAACCTTGTAGTCTAAAAATCACAAAATCCACCAAAAATATGAATGCCTCAACTTTGAATAGAACATCTTGTAGAACCCCAATTTGTTTATTTACAGTACAATCAACCATTTGTAGCCGCATTACAGTTGGCTTGGGGGCTCCCAAACCCAACTTGAACACATAACAACATCAAATTAATGCTAGCACCTAATTCACATAGGGCCTTAGCAAAGTTTAACACACAAAATAGTATATGGAATGGCAAATGCTCCAGGATCCTCCTTCTTTTGCACTAACGATCTAGTAGCAATAACATTGCAATGCTGCAACTTATCACCCCCTTCAAAATCGATGACCCTATGTTTCGTCATTAGATATTTCATAAACTTAGCATATCCCGACATCTATTTTAGTGCTTCAATCAAAGAAACATTTATCGAGAGTTGTTTCAACTTGTAGATGAACATATAATATTCCCCTTTCTCAGTTTTCTTGATCAATATTTGAGAGAAAGAAGGCGGAGGTCTGGGCATCAGAATGATCTTTTGAGTAACTTCGGCTTCTTTCACACTTTGATTTTTAGGATGTTTACCTTCTTTGACTTTAGCCTCTTCTGGTTCCTTAGAATTTTTCATCTCAGTCGGTATATGAGGGTCAATAGTCTATTTTCTACCTTGAGTACTGATTTCCATGTACTGTGTATCATTTTTGGGATTTTGGACAGTATTGCTGGGAAGTATTCCTTGGTGGTGTGGATTCGTGTTCGAACATAGTTGACTTAACTTTTGATCAATATGTTTAATTGACAATACCTGTGAATCTACCTTTGCTCGATAAATCAGTCCGCATCTCTTTCACATTGTCATCTATAGAATCAAACCGTTTTCATCATCTTAGACATCATATGCTTAATGCAATTAAAACTTTATCCTCCATTTCGATTCCCTGATGTAACATATGTGATAACGCTCAAACTACTCCTCCAAACTAATCAAAAAGTGTAGGAGGCCGTCGTCAATAAAAAAACACAACTAAGAGTCGGGGTAGAATCCCAGAAAAACAATTTGCCGGTGATTAAAGAGATAAAGAATTAATAGCTACAAGTTTAAATCTAAGGTCAATGACAAACCATTGTCAAGTTAAGAGAATGTTTGAGTAACACAATAAAGACTTCGGTCAAAGAACAAATCAAGCAAGGGCTAATCGGGAATTGTGAAATTCGGACTTCAACGCTCACTTAAAGATCCATTGCAATCTCAACACATGATGATTCACTCATGGGTATAGGCTAGGTCATCATAGATTAGTCCTAATCTCCTTTCGATATCAAAGGACTATTTTCTGATATCTCCTTTCGGTCTCAATCAGGTAATTCATCAAAACAACCTAATATGTTAACTTAGACCTCTCTTTTAAGCAAACCTCGCACTCAACAATAAAACCCGAAACTCTCCCTTTGGTCTCAAATTTAAGAATCAAAGAAAAAATGTGAGTATAATTCTAATTTTTCACTTCACGGATTCTATTTTCAAGTAACCCACAAAGATTGAACGCTAGAATTGAGCTTGCACTCTCAACTCATAAATTCAAACATGAATATTAAATTAAATCCAACTCATAAAGGTTATGCATGGAATCAAATACAAAAGAAATAGGATGAGTAATCAAAGATCAAAATGAATTGCATATTTCTAGCACAAAACCCCAATCCCAATTAGCAATTACATCCCAATTCATCCAATACAAAGCAAGGGAAATAATATTGGATAAACAATATTAGCATTAGGAACACAATATTCAAACCAAAATATGAATTATGAGCCAATAAAAAGGATAATGTTGGAAGGGGACAACTAAGGATATAATTAGTGCAAAGGTGGAATCTTTAGACCAAGTGGACTTCAAGGACAATCAAAGAAAGACTAAGATCATTTCTCTAACCAAACTCAATAAGTTTTAGTTAACACAAGTGAACATAATGCATTATTCACAAAATCTCACCACACATGGCATGAACACTATTCAAGAAAAATCAATTTCACTTCCTAGTCAAGAAAAAAAGAGTTATTTTTCACATCACCACCTAGTAAATTGGAGTCACAAAAAGAGTCAAAACATTGTCACAAGTTATCTATTTTCACAAAAAAAATTCGGAGGGGTGCTCATTTCAGGACTCACAAGGCTTTACTAAATCTATTAGTACCAAACAAGTCACAAATAATATCAAGGCATGACCAATGCAAACAACACTCAACAAATTGATGATTTGCCCTTAAGAATGACATCACCCTATCTATCATTGGGCAAATTTAAGCCTTTTCGTTGAGCCTTTGCAATGGTTTCAAAACTCACAAGCTATAGGTACTCAGATTTCCCCTGCTTTAAGGCATACAAGAATGAAACACTTCCATCACAATTTATTTCTACAACACGAAACTAACAAAAAGATACTACTATAATACAACCAAAATATTATAAAAATTACCAACCCATACAATAAACAAAAATAAAAACATCTAAACAACAATTCAAAATGTCAATCAAAACAAGATAAAACAACCCAAAGGGGAGCACCCCCAACTAAAAATGATACTGTGTCCTCACAACACAACTATGAAACTCAAAAAGAGAATACGAAGGGCTCCCTGGGCTGCCTGAATTCTCTCCATCAGTATTGGTGGCCTCACAACTATCATCTCCACCATCATCGCTCTATGTAGCGGGCTCATCTCCATCTTCCTTTGGCCTAGAAGTCGAGAGTGGCTCATTAACCTTCAAAACTTTCCAAAGGAATTTTACCCCTTTCCACATTCGAGTAAAGAACTTGTCTCTACTCTTCTCCCGCTTCTTTATTTTACTATGTGAGATGTTTAACTCATCATGTGACTTAGTTAAACTAGCATAGGCCTTATCCAAATTTTCAAGTTGAGCTTTTTGCTTCCTTTGATCTTTCAAGTAGGCATGAAACTCACTTTGAGGAAAATAGGATACCGTCCCAGAAGATTAATCACCCGATCTCTGCAACAACCTTGTCACTAACTCTTTCAAGATCCACAACTCACTTGTCAAAGACTCAAAAGGAACCACAATTGGAGGTGTAGGAGAATCATCCTTCATAATATGCACAGACTTGTCGGAGTCAACCTTCCTCTTCTTTATTTTTACCACCGTGCCTTTACCACGCATCCTAAAGAGAAAATTGGATTTTTGGGCTCCATCTAAGTGTCACCTGAAAGCACCTCAACCTCAGCACATTTGCATAGCTCCGTGATCAGAGATGGAACAACAAAGGATAGGTTGTCATGCATTTTGAATTCCCAGAAATCATTTATGATCAAATGACCTATATTATATGGGACATCATCAAGTATATATGCCACTATTTGTGCCCGCAACACCGAAATGTTACTAATGTTCCCACTAGGGGAGATGCAGTTGCATATACTTGACATCCATGTCCTTGCTTTGGTTGTCAAGTCTGAACATAGGATCTCGGCCTTTGTGACGACCCATGGGACATTTCTGCATAGATAAAGCTTTAAAGCTAGCCAAGAACCTGACTCACAATCCTTGGTCTTGAATGCCTCAATATCATGGTCATGCAGTCCATATATGGCATTAATCGTGTCCAGCCCATACTTGACAACCTTGTCTCGAATGGTGATCAACTTAATGTCATGTCAGTCTCTGTGAGGTTGGCATAAAACTCCCTCACCCATTCCTCATTCGCCCTTCAAGGTTCAGCCGCAAAGCATATCTAACTGGATGCTATCAACCTTTGGTAGAAATTTGGAAGTAGTTCCTTAACTTTGTCAAGTGATATGCCTTTCTCCGAAAATAGCTTCTTCTTTATCAAATCACCATAATATATATCATGCGCTTCGAGAGAGACAAACTGATGTTGGTCATATTTGACCTCCACTTCCACCTCAAAACTGAGTTTGTGTGTCATTCTTGACTTTGTAAAAAATTGAAAATCACAATAGTATACAAGTGTGAGAATCATGTGTTAAACAATGCTATTTAATAGGTAGAAGTCAAAGAAAAGGGTTGGAAATCAATTCGGGATCAAAATAGGCCTACTGAATAAAATGCACACTGGCAGAAAATAGCCCCAGGTATCGCAAAAGCGAAGCCATGTTTGCTTAAGCAAACATCACAAAAGCAACCAGAAGTCCTCTTATGCAGAAATTTCAAAAGCGAAGAGGGATCACTTAAGTGAATATTGCTTTTGCAATGGTGAGTTCGCTTTTGCGAACAATTGCCTCCCTCAACATGAACAACAAAAAATTAATTCAAATTTTATCACAAAATTTTAACTACGAACCGTGTAAAATCAATAATTAGATCATGAAATGGGTACTCAATACTTCCCCATATTCTAAATCATCCCACACACATGAATTAAACATTTAAAGCAAAGAATTTAGCCAATACATTCATAATTTTAAACACCCCCCAACTTAGAGAAATTCCCACATAATACCCAACTTTAAATCAAGGCAAATCAAATGACAAACAAAATTTACCAATTTAATAAAGGAAAAGTGAGCAAGACAAACCAGATTGTGTTTGCAAAATGAAGACCAAGAGTTTTAGGACAATTTGAGATAGTTGAGGGAGAGAACAAGAAGTAGGACCTTTTATTCCCTTTTAAATTCTTACCTTCGCTTAAGCGACAATTGGTCACTTTTGCGACCTCTCATGAAAGGACAGGGTTCTCTTAAGAGAGTGCCCCTCGACGGACTCAGGGGCTATTGGGTGATCCGCCCAGTCTCTTTCGGCAAGCTTGGGCACCCAAAAAGCTTCCTAAGTCTTATTTTGATGAGGTTTTAGCCCCAACTTTTATTTCCTCCAAGATTCACGCCTCCAAACCTGTTCAAATTATTTTGAAAAACTCTAAAATCATGAGGGTAAGTCAGAAACTAAAAGTAAACCTAATCTAAAAGTCAAAATCTAAAAATTAAAATAAGTTGGATACCAATGGGGTGCCTTCAATCAAGCGCACAATTTAACATTACAGGGCGACGTCGAGTACATCACCCTTTGTGTTTCTACTTCGAGACAATGAACCATCTCCCCAACTTGAGATCATTTTCACTCCAAATAGTAGTATTACACCCGATCGTTCACTTTGAAGACTTGAATTTCTTACCCAACTTCGAATCATGCTTTCTTTTTGGATCGTTGAGTAAGAGTGAAAGGATCACTAGGCCATGTGAGCATTTAACTTCATAATTCCTGTCCTTCAAGTGAGTGGAACTCTCACTTTCAAATGATCTAAAGTTTGCATATATGATCTTTTTGGCTTTTCTTGCAACTCTAGAGTCATTTCTTTGATTTTGGTATCTTGGAGTTTTATTGGCTTGGTTTGGTTGCAAATGCCCAAGATTTCGTACATGTTAAACCTACCCCCTTCTTCTTGAAAATGCCAACTATATTTTATATTTGTTGACCTTTTGGGAGGGAATATCACATACCCCTATTCTTGATCTTACATCGATCTCCAAAGTATCAATGCCAAACCTAAGTCAGGTCATCTCAAAGCATCAATTAAGTTTCAAGTTGTGAAATTTATCACACAATTGGGACACTAGATGTAGGTGCTTCTCAATATCTTCAAGCATTTGAACCAAGCTCATGAGCTAAGATTGACTCAGTACACCCATTTCATCACAATAAGGCCATGAGTCATCAACGTAGGGCTTACAATCCCCAAGCATTTCTTTATCACAAGAAGTCATAGAAACAAAACAAAAGAAAACAAAAAAGAAAAACAACTATTCATAATTTAGATAGAAACAAGTAAACTAGAAATCCTTAATCAATTCAATACGCCTAATTATTCCTCGGCAGCGGCGCCATTTTTGATAACTCTCAAACTACTCTTCAAAATTAGTCAAAAGAGTAGGCGGTCGTCGTCAATAAAAATACTCAACTAAAAGTCGGGTTCGAATCCTATAGAGAACAATTTGCCGGCGAGTGAAGAGATAAATAACTAATAGCTACAAGTTTATATCTAAGGTCAATGACAAACCATTGCCAAATTAAGATAATGGTTGAGTAACACAAACAAAGACTTTGGGCAAAGAACAAATCAAGCAAGGGCTAATCGAGAATTGGGAAATTTAGGTCTCAACACTCACTCAAGGATCCATTGCAATCTCAACACTTGCCCATTCACTCAAGGGTAGGCTAGGTCATCATGGGTAAGTCCTAATATTCTTTCGGTCTCAAAGGACTATTTCATGGCATCTCATTTCGCTCTCAATCATGTAATTCAACAAAACAACCTAATACCTTAACTTAGACCTCTCTTTCAAGAAAGCCTTGCACTCAACAATTAAACCCTAAAGTTTCTCCTTTCGGTCTTGAATTTAGGATTCAAATAGAAAATGCGAGTATCAATCTAAGTTTCCACTTCACGGATTCTATTTTCAAGCAGCCCAAAAAGATTGGACGCTATAATTGAGTGTGCACTCTTAACTCATATATTCAAACATGAATATTAGATTGAACCCACCTCATAAATGTTAAGGGTGAAATCAAATACAAAGGCAATAGGTTGAGGAATCAAAGACCTAAATGAATTGTATATTTCTTTTACAAAACCCCAATCTCAATTAGCAATTACACCCACAATTCATGCAATACAAAGAAAGGAAACAAAATAAGATAAACAATATTAGCATTAAAAACACAATTTTCAAACCAAAAGATGATTTATGAGGCAACTTCCCTTAAAAGTCTCATCCCCAAAATTAAGAACAACAAGACATCTACTCTAAACTAAAAAGATGAGTTTTTTTTTGCTGCAATCTTCTCTCCTAGATTTTTGGATGATTTCATTCCTTTGATGATTATCTCCATCCCCTTTTTGTCTGAATTTGGATCAAATGCTTGAGAATTTCCAATTCTTCCCCTGTCTGGATAAGCGGTCCCAACAAAAGCAGTTGGGAGTTTACAAAAGTAGATGTCGCAAAAGATATAATCTTGTCACTTAAGTGAACTCCACCTTTCTTAACCAGTTCATAAAAGTGAACCCCGCATCATCGCTTAAGCGACTAGTTGACTTTGGTTGGTTGTTCGCAAAAGCGAATACCAACTCGCAGGTGCGAGATCTATGACTCAATTTCTACCAGGTTCTACTCCTTTTTTAATTTTGTGCATCATTTTTCCTCTCTGTAACAAAAACATGAAAGTAACATAATTCAAAGGGTAATTAGCCTCTTTCTCTACTTGAGTGCCACAAAATCATAAGAAAAGAGCCTAGAATTAGTGAAAATCCACCACTCATCAATATGGACCACTCTTTTCGTTCCTATTATTATACCCATTTCTGTTGTAATTATTATCCTAATTATAGTTTCCTTCACGGTTGTAATTATTGTAGCTCTGACCTTGATTCTCTTAACCATGGTTCCAATTATACTAATTAGATTCTTGGGAGTTAGTCCACAAACCCTCTGTCTACTCATTCAAAAAATTAGTATCTTTTCATGTACACACTCATCATGCGATAGTGTTCTAATTTGGTAGTTGACTGCATTAACTTTTTCATCAACCCCACCCAAGTGTTCAACACCAATCTAACCTCTTTTCTTAACTGTACTACCTCTTGACTCATATCTTCACTCACTTGATCATGAGTGGCTTGTATTGAAAAAGAGCTCTTTGTAGTTGCTGAAGTTATAGTGCTCCATGCTTTGAAATCTTTTCCATCTTCTTTGTAATATGTTGGAATGAGTTAGCCCCGTATGATACTCTATCTCATAGTATCTAACACTGCTTTACCATTGTAATCCAGCCCTCTGTAAAATTATTTCTTGAGTGATTCATTATCGATTTGGTGGTTTGATACACTTCTCATGAAATCTGTAAATCTGTCACAAGAATCATTAATCGACTCCCCCGATAGGGCCATGAAGTTATTGAGTTTATCTTTAAGATTCAACTTCTTTGACAACTGGAAGTATTTTCCAAGAACATTTTGTGTAGCTCCGTTCATGTGGTAATTGAGTTATATGGAACCTCAGATAACGACACGGTAGCATCACCCATCAATGATAATGGAAACACATGTAACCTGATCACATCCATCTCTAAGTCTGGCCTTCCCACACTACTCTTACAAACGCTGATGACTTTATTCAGATGAGCATATGGATCTTTGGATTGCATATCATGAAATAACCCTCTGGATGTAAGCATTTGCATCAGACTACTAGTAACCACATATGTATGTCCAGGTGGCAGTGGAGGTACAACTATGACACCCGTTGATCCCACATCATTATGATCAACCCTATAATTATCACACACATCGGGTGCTTTTTGATCTTTCACTATCGCAGGGAATGATCTGGTTGTTTCCCGATACCTTCACTACTGTTGGGAGTTGAACTCCAAGGTTATCCTCTTAACCCACTCCGATTAAATCATTGTCCAGTCCTAGATTCCGTCCATGTCTGACCTTTTTTTAGAGTTTTTTTTAGTTCTGGATTAAAAAGGGTAAGGGGATTGTCTTGACTCTGTGTACTTGGCATACACTTTGAAAAAAATCTATAGAAAACAAAAACAAAATAAAATGAAAATCATGAAATAATTTACTAAAGTGTAATAACAAAATAAGTAAAATTAAATGCCTTATTCCCCGTCAGCGACGCCAAAATTTGATACGCCCGAGTTATACCTCCCTAAAGAAGTATAACCGGTCGTTGTTCAAATAAAGAACCTAAGAGAGGTTAGAGTCGATCCCACGAGGAATGGAGTCTATACTTATGGTAATTAACTGTTGATTGTACTTTTAGTCAAATCATTTTCGTAAAGAGGAGTGTTTTGTAACACAAAATATTAATTGATTTGAATTCGGTAACAAGTAACCAAGTAAACATAATTTAACATTTTGTAGAATCAATAGAAGATAAAACTAGGGTATATGTGTTCCCCACAAGTTCTTAGCGCAATAAACCTTATAATAGTAACCTTGTCTAGTGTTTAACATGCAAAGTCGATAAGTTAGATATATTCTAAGTGATTGGTCGTCCAAATAGGAGATTTCACCACACAACTTGGTTGGTCTATGGGGTGTGCTTTACTAACCCTTACCTTTGACCCCATATTAGCCTTCACAGAGATGGTTCAAGCTATTAGACAACGGATAATCACGCCAAATCTCTATTGTTTAATCTCTTTTCCCATTCGTTACTTTCTTGGTCGGTCAAGTAGGAATAAGGAGGGTTCTAACATAGGCCTCCATTAAAAAGCAATAAAAAAAGAGATTAACAATACATGCATAAACATTATTAATGAATTACTAATTATTAAGTGTACTTTGTTAATTCCTCATGGTTCCCACAACCCCACTTGTGGATTTAGCTATTCATACTTTGGTAGTCACAATTCATATTAAGTTTGTTAAAATAAATCACGAACTTATAATTAGAGTAACCAAAATCTTGAATTAACGAACATAAGCTATATTATAAACTGATGCTTCAAGAATTAAATGGACAGAGTGTTCACCAAAATAATTCTCAAGGCCAAAAAAAGTATCAAATTGTCTAACTCTCAAAAACATAAAATAAAACAAATATTTACAGACATCTAATCCTAAATAAAGTCGAAAAAGGAAACATAAGAAAATTAGGCTCGACGGTCAATCCTACAACTTGAAACTATGAATCGTAGGAATTTCTACAGTTCATAGAGACATCCCATCAAACATCATCTTCACTTCTTAACTCCTAGAATTTTCTATGGGTATGTTCAATGACCCATAGAACTTTATGTGACCCGTCCTTACATTTCATAGTTTCAAGTACTAGGACTCAATATTATGTTCATTCGTACGACTCAAGCCTACGACTCATAGAATTTCCAATGCCTCATAGTCTTGTCTCGTTGTTTTACATTTAGCTCCAATTTTAACTACTTCAGTCCATTATTCATTCCTACGGCACATTGAAGAATTCATGGCACGTAGGTTGAGTCATCAAAACTCCAAAAAACTATTATTTCACCCTTTTCTCTTCCCAACTTGTTAAAAACCTATTTTCCTGCAAAATACAAGCAAAATACCATCAAATCTAATAACAACTACTTAATACACATGCATAACTCCAAGTTTAAAGCATAAGTAGTGTAAATCCATGGTACATTACATGCTAACATCATAAATAAGGCAAAACATGCTTAATTTCATCGAAATGTTCAAAAAGAAGGCTAAGACATGAATTTTATCAATTAAACATGAGACATACTAGTAAGCCTCCCCAAAACTACTTAAAGACATACTAACCCAAGCTCAATCTAAGGTCGTTAACCCGTAGCCTACCTCGAAGTTGATCATGTTAACTTCAAAATAAACTAAGCTAGAGCTTTATTCTTCTGAACCACCTTTGATCACTGCCACGCTGATAAAAAATTCATTATGATGTAAATACAAATGTTTTAACACCCAATTCATAATAATTTAAGATGAGGCTAAAATGAATCAAAAAAGACATTGTGAGACCCACACGAGGAATCCTGAAATTGACTCTATAAGTAGGTGCCATTTGGCTCAAGGAGCTCATGTCTCGAAGATGGGCAAATTTGAGCTCAAAATCGAGCCTAAGCAGCTCATGCACCTAAATGATCAACAATACACCATTGAAGACTAAAATGGAAGAGAGGGAAGGAAACTTATGTGTTCAAACGTGCAATAAAGAGCCTAATAACCGAACCACTGCGTTCCGACAACAACTCCCAACAATAACCATTAGAATCCCACAAGGATTGAGCTTTTGAATGTCTCAAAATCACATAACACTTAGAGGAAATGAGGGTGAAAATGGATATAAACTACCAGTTATGACCGCTAAATTTTCTAGGCTCTCATTGGCATCCTCCACTAAAGTGGCTTCTTGGCTGCTAAATTGGTGTCTGGTGATAGGAAATCAATTGAGATGATTTAGATAAGTTTTGAGTGTAAATTTTGCAATTATTGGTCTACTTTTCATGTGTGTAGGGTTGTCAATTCCACTGTTGAACATGATTAGTGAAAAAAGACCAACAAGAATGCTAAAGGAAGAAAATAAGGGAAAAAAAGACATTGATATGTGCTGCATGTCCGCACACCCACCAATGCACCCTCGTGAAACATAAGTCAGACTTTTTCTCTCCGCTCGTTGGTTGCGCACTCGGGTTCTCGACGATGCTCATGCGTGGTGGGTTTTTGAAGTTGTTGCCTCTTCGTGTGCAGGTCGAACGCTTGGGCTCCTTGCAGCGCACCCACGCGGCTTGGAAGTGTTAAATCATTAATGGAAGGGTATTTTTGGAATTCCGCAGGGAACCCTATGCTATATGATGTTGGAGCTTGTCCTAGGGCCAGTGGGATCGTGAAAGGAGAAAAAGAAATGCTAGGTTACAAAGAAGAGAAAGGGGAACACACGGTACTCTACTTGAATCTAAAATGGAAGTTGAGATTCAAAGTTTGATTGCTATGTCTTCTTTTTCATCTTTGTTCTTAGTAAACTTA
Organism: Solanum piurae; assembly: GCA_029582685.1. Taxonomy (NCBI): domain Eukaryota; kingdom Viridiplantae; phylum Streptophyta; class Magnoliopsida; order Solanales; family Solanaceae; genus Solanum; species Solanum piurae. The sequence goes on along the minus strand of JAJOOO010001568.1, from coordinate 13,577 downwards.
TTCTCCTCCATGGAGTAGATTCTTAGAGGGTATTTGACAAAACATGTTGTATTGATGAATTTGTTGGAATTTTGATTTTCGTTTTTATGCTTCAACTTGTTATGGGAATTTGAATTAAATTACAACCTTGTTCATCATTTTATTTAACCAAAAGAGGAATATTTTGGTGAATATTGTTGCATAGTTTTGTTGGATTGAATCAATATAGTTTCTCTGAAGTAATAGAATGAACTTGTTGATAATTATTGATTAAATCTCAAGGAAAAATAGTCGAAGGACGTTACTTCGTTAAGAACAATCATTAACATATTTTTGCATATTAGAATCACTGGGTTATAATTGGTTTATTCTTTAACTTGAGATTTACTCAGAAGAGGAATCTAAGGCTTAAGGATACTCTAATAAACTATTGAATTCGATAAATCGATTGAACTTTAGATGTGATAAATGAATGTGGTCAAATCCCAACTATCATTATGCACTTGTTTCATCTTGTACCCTATCTTTTATTATTGATATTAAACTTCATAGTTACCAATTGTTTTTAATTATCATTTATACTTTGAAAATGGTTCATAACCACAACCAACTCCTTTCTTTTGATCACCTGAATAATAGTTATCAAGATTTGATTGAATTATTATTTTTACCAATTATGTGGAGATGATCTTTATACTATACTATCTTTGACTAGCGAAGCGCTAAACTTATAGTGTGTTTGTGCTCGTCAAATTTTGGCGCCGCTGCTGGAGATTGGCAAAAAGTAGTTTTCAATCGAGTTTTGTGAATTATTTCAGGTTATATTTAGTTTGTTATATTAGTTAATATCTCAAGTTCCTATGATTGCAGGCAACAAGTATTAACCACAACTTTGGTGTATGACACGATCTTTCTCAAAAGAAGTTATCGAATACAATCTGGAGTTGGAAAAAACTTTACGCTTTCTTAAGAATAAACTTGCAGAAAGGGTTTTAGGGCAGTCTTAAAGGCTTAATACAACAGGTGATATGAATGCCGGTAACATGGGTTTGAATGACCCACTCAATCTTGGTAACCTAAATCCGGTACCTAGGATTGATGATGATGTTGAACATCCTGGAGTTGTTAACCAAAGAATCCATCGCCTTCCTGCTGAGGTAGAAGACCAAATAGATCAAAATAATGGCAGTGCAGGGAGATTGTTAGGAGACTATGCTAAGAAAAATTACAATGGGATATAGTCCAGTGTAAGAAGTCCTCCTGTTGAGGCAAATAACTTTGAGATCAAGCAGTGTTCTCCAAGCAGTACAAAATAACTATGTTTTCAGAGGAAAGCAGAATGAGGATCCAACAAGTCATCTGATGGATTTCGATGAAATCATGAACACTTTTCATTATAATAAAGCATTAGACGATTCTATATACTTTAGGGAATTTCCTTTCTCTTTGAAAGATGATTCTAAGATCTAGCTATGAAGTTTACCTTCTGGATCAATCCACACCTGGGATGAAATGATGACAAAGTTTCTTGATAAGTATTTGTCACCAACAAAAATAACTAGAATGAGGAAGGAGATCAGCGATTTCAGTCAACTAGAATCAAAAACAGTGTTTGAAGCATGGGAAAGATTCAAGGAATTGTTGAGGAAGTGTCCACATAATGGAATAGAGCCATGGTTGCAGTTGACAAATTTATGGGAAGGGTTATCACATGCGTCACGGAGAATATTAAATAATGCAGTAGGTGAACCTATAATAAAAAAGACAGCCGAAGAAGCAATTGAAATCCTAAATGAACTTGCAGAGATTGCTAATCGGTGGGTTGTAGAGAATTCTGAAAGGAAGAAGATTGCAGTTGTACACCAAGTTGATACTTACACTACCTTCCAAGCGCAGATTGCATCAATTGCAAATGATGTGAAACAATTGACTCTTGCCCAGGCTCAAATGACACAATCAATAATATGTGATTTTTGTGTAGGGAGGTATCCTACTCATGAATGTCAACAATGGCCATTTACAAAAGAAGAGGTTAATGCTGTTGGAAACTTTAACAGAGGAATCTATAAAGAAGGAGATAATTTTAATGCAATAGAGCAAAGGCATCCTGGATTATCATGGAGTTCACCAAATGGTAGTTTGAATGCGTGGTAACAGAAAAATGTGAGAGGACAAGGAAAAACACTTCAGGGGTACCAGAATCACCAGCGACAACAATATCAACCTCATCAGGGACAAAAAAGGAACCAATCTAGTTTGGAAGAGATGTTTAAAAAGTTTCATCACTAAGGTTGATGAGAGGTTTGAAAGTCACGGTGCTTCTATTTGAAATTTAGAAAAGCAGGTTGGACAGATTACTAATCAGATATTCGTGAGACCACCTGGAAATCTTCCAAGTGACATAATGAGGAACCCTAAGAAGCTGAAAGTTGTGACTTTGCGAAGTGGAAAAAAGTTAAATGATAATTGCAAAAGAAAAGCCTATGAAGTAAAAATGAGCCAAGATGAGAAACAAGGAAGTAAAAATGTAGTAGGTAATTTCAACGAAATTAAGAAAGGAAAGGAGAAGTCAGAACTAGAAGTTGATTCTAAATATATGCCTGCATTGCCTTTCCTCAAGAGATGAAACGAGAGATGCTTGAAAAGTATTTTGGTAAGTTCTTAAAGATGCTGAAGCAACTACATGTGAATATTCCTTTCACTGAGGTAATCACTCAGATGCCTGCATATGCTAAATTTTGGAAGGAAATTTTATCCAGCAAGAGAAAATTGGAGGAAACATCAGTAGTCAAGTTGAATGCTCATTGTAGTGCCATCCTTCAAAATAAACTACCTCAGAAATGTGGTGATCCGGGTAGTTTCACTATTCCATGTGCGATAGGGACTGCTAGATTTGAGAAATCCTTGTGTGACTCAAAAGCTTCTATAAACCTCTTGCCTTTATTCGTATTCAAAAAGTTGTAAGGAGAGCTTGGAATCATGATATTCATCCCAATGTCGTTGCAGTTGGTAGACCAATCCACCATTATTCCTGAAGGGATAGTTGAAGATGTTCTAGTTAAGGTGGACAATTTTATGTTTCCAGTAGATTATATCATGGTGGACATGGAAGAAAATATAGAGGTTCCATTAATTCTTGCCCAACCATTCCTAGCTTATGGTAGAGCAATACTTGATGTGTATGAAGGGAAACTGATGCTTATAGTTGGAGAGGAAGAGGTAGTATTCAATATGAAGAAGGTGGATGAGCTCACAGTTAATACAACCAAGTCGGACAGAAAGATCATGACATGGGTGCGTGCACTTGGCCAAGCCTGCATAATGGACCCAAACACTATTTTCGACATCAACTAAAGAGAGGCAGGGAAGTTTCCTTTACTTTTGCAGTTTCTTCATGCCATGGGGACATGTCATAGTTTAAGTGTGGGGGTTAAGGAGTTTTAAATAACTAAAAATAATAATTTTTCTTTCTAGGGTAACTTCTTTATTGTACTTCTATGGGTTTCTTGTCTGATTCTTTTACCATAGTCGTATTTGTTTTGCATTAGACTTTTTTAGGATAAGAGTCGTAGCATAATTGTTGAAGACCTGCTAGAGGTAGAAGTTGACTGATTCCTATCTAAAGGTTGTATTGCTTACTTAATTGAATTTTGTTTACTTGTTGGCATGTGAAGTTGAGACATTATCAATCATTTAATATTGTGTGGTGAGAAGATCTTGATATGTACTAATGTTTGAAAGAATCTAGAACTTGGAATGGTAATTTTTTGAGGCAAAATTCTAGGACTTTTTGAGGAAGAATATGATTGTAGGCTTTCTTTGATTAACCCACTTTTAGCCTAAATTCACCGAGCATTGATGATATGTAGCCCTAGTAAACCAATTTGAGACTTATTATAATCCATTTTCTTTGATTAGTCGATACATCCCTCTAGTCTAATCCCCTGTGTGTCACTCTCTTAATTGGAATTATACACGGTGTTGAAAATTGATTTATGGGAACAAAAATAAAAACAAAAAAGGAAAGAGAAAGAGAGGCTATTGAATCTATTCATGTGTTGAAAAGTAATGGACGTTGTTGGATGTGTTTTCAAAAGAAGGTGGAATTTGCCTAAAAGAAAAATAGAAAAAAATGAAAAAGAGAGGGGGGACATGACTTTCTACAAACACCTTACCACAAATTACACCCATGCAAGTCCTACATGATTTTAACTTGAGAATTCCTACAGTAGTAGAGAAATACTCGATTGCCAAGCCTATGGTACTATGAAAAAATATGATGTACTTCTTTGTGAGAGGGAGTGAAATGAGAGTGTTCTTTTTGTGATGCATGGGCATGTGTATTGTGAATAAATGACATCTTCTTTGTTGTGAGGAAGTTCATGGATTGATTTCCGCTTAAATTTCATTGTCAATGAGTAATCATTTAATGATGAATGTTGCATGCACCTATAGGGATGATTGAAGTCGATTACTATTTCTAGTGTCTTGTGCGTCAAAGTCTAGAAGGGGTTAAGTTGTTCTAATTTGCTCGGGACGAGCAAAAACTCAACTGTGGGGGTATTTGATAGGAAATGAAATGAGATGATTTAGATACGTTCTGAGTGTAAATTTTGTAATTATTGGTCTACTCTTCATGTGTGTAGGGTTGTCAATTCAAATGTTGAACATGATTAATGAAAAAAAAACAACAAGAATGCTAAAGGAAGAAAAAAGGATATAAAAGACATTTGCAAGTGTTGCCCGTCCGCGCTCCCAGCGGCGCACCTGATAACGCTCAACTACACTTCTTCTGATTCAAAGTGTAGGCGGTCTCTAACAAGTATAAACCCAACGACGAGTTGGGGTCTATCCAACATGGAGTGGTATGGTAAAGAATTTAATTACGATGTGAGAACGTGTTCTAATATTTCGTAGAATGGGAATTTAGTAACAAAGTTCTAGCAACAACAATTAACATGGGATTTGGACGATTAGAGAGAGGACCTTAGGAACGTGATCAATCGAATGCTAATTTCTCTTAATGGGTGATTACTAATTACCTTAAGTTGTTGAATCTCAATGGGTAGGATATGTTTTGAATATAATATCCATCTCTCGATCAACTATCATGTTTCGAGTGAGTTATCTCGAACCTCAACAAGCTTAACATTACGAAACAACCCAATTGCTTAATTAACCCAATTTCTCAATCTGGGTTGTAAAGATGCAAATCAATACAACTATCAATCATTCATTCTACCCTATACGTCTTTCTTAAGCAAGCATAAAGATCTAAGCTAGAACCGAATTTGCAACTTCAGTTCATTAATTAAAACATGAACAAAAAATTGAACCCATTTGAAAACAACATTTAAATCAACAATTAACAATACCCATAAGCTAATTAATGCATTCGACTACCTGATCATACCCCTAAGGTAAGGGTTTTAGCTAATCATAGCGAAAAGTATGAAATTGTTACCAAAAAGATTATCCATCTGAATTTTTAACAATATGTAATACCCAATGCCAAAATTAAAGCTAGAATCCTAAAACCTCAAATCCGAGATACAAATCTTCTCCAAGAATGTTCAACAATGTAAGAATGTGAAAACTCTCAAAGACTGGAAAATACACTTGTGGGAACCTCTTTTATTTTTTCAAAAAATAAATTTATACGTTCCCAAAAACTCAACATGGAGTCCAATTAACGAGGTTAGTCGGGATCGCCAATCAACTCGGCGATCCGCCGAGTTGCACTTCATCTCGCCTTTTTGATGTGACTCTTGTATCTAATGGTTCGGGAAGATTAGGCGAGTTGGGTCTTATCGCTGATCCATTCGGCATATCGCCGAATCAAATTTTGCTTGCCGAGTTGGCTTGGTACATGGGATACTTCGCTGGAACTTTTGGCAAGCTGGAGGCTCTCTCGGCGAGTCGCTGAGTGGATTTTGCGTGCTCCAACTTCTCTTTTCTTCAGCTTTTCCAACTTTTTCATTCCTTTTGCATCGTAAAGTCCTTTCATTCTTCTTAAACCTTCATTGCTGCATATAAACACATTAACATCAGTTATGAGCACAAAGTAGGAATTGAGGACACTAATTCGTTGAATAATAAGCCCTAAATAAGTTGAAATTCCCGAATCATCAACACCCCCAACTAAATTTTTTGCTTGTCCTCAAGTAAAACACAAGACCAATCAAGCCAACAGGGATGTCTACTAATAGGGCTCCTTGAGACTTAACATGAATGCACACAAGGTTCAATTCACACATGCAGTGCTCAATTGTGCACTAAAAGTTTCAAACCATGACTAGTCATCATAAAATAGAGTTCAAGCGCACAATGCTCACTTCAAATGCAAATGTATGCTCAACAAGAGTATTTGAATGCCATCACATCAAGAATGATTCCATGCTCTCACCAAGCCAATCAAGGAATACAATTAAGGAATCAAAATCAGCTCTCATACTCCTAATGAGAAAAACATGCACGATTTTACCCATAGGTTTGCCTTTATTTTCCAATCAACACATCACTCGGCTCATGCAAGTTGAAAATGGTCTTTCAAGGCTTGTAATTGGGCTGAAGGTACGAGTTTGATCATTTTGGCTTAGTGACTTCTACCTTCATGAAGCATGGCTTAAATTTCACTTCTTCTCCTTTTCTTTCATTCTTTTCATTCTCACAACTCATCCTTGGCATATTCAAAGCATACAATTTTTTTGGTATAACTCATTAGACACCCCTTTTATTTCCACAACCTTGCTCAATGGATACAATTTTATCATTTCTTTTTCTCTTTTCATTTCCATCTTCTTCTTTTTATATGGAGGGGTTCCATCTTTTTCTTCAACACAAGTTCCCAAGGATGAATTTCACAAACTTCTTGATCTACTTCTTTCCTCATTCTTACCACACCCCCAACTTAGGTTTTTGGCCTAAGTTGGCTATTCAAACAAACCAATGCTTCACGAAGGTTTTGGTGGGGAGGACAAGGCCATTTTTGTTCATGTTTCAACCAAAGAAAAGGTTAGGCTCAAATGGTGCAAAGCTAGGTTCACACACTCACAAGGTGGTCACACAAAGGTATAGAAATTAGGTTCACTCTTAAAATTTTATGCCTAAGATCATTTCCTTCATTCACCAAAATTTAGTCAATTGGACCAACGGGGCAAGTTCTAGGTATCATCATCCCCGTCAATTAAGTAAACCTCACAACACAAGGCATTCAACACAATTATCGATCATAACTCTACAAGTTAAGCTTGCGTGCAACGATCATTACAAGACTCACTTCGACAATCTGACTAGTCAAAATGAGATGCTAAGAGTTCACACAAGATTTATGCAACTCAAATTGCCTCATTTGACTTGCACAAACATATCGTTCATCAAAACAAACTATTCAAGTCATCGGTATTAATCATAATCGACACTCAAATGTACAAGAGAGTAATAATCACATTCAAAATCGAGCAATCAAGAGAGACTTCACTCCACCAAACACACTTAAGTAGTGTCCTTAATGCAAAATAACAAAGTGGGAAGTATCAACATGGAATAAAATGGAGGGAGAGTAAGGGTTACTGAATGAGAGGATGAAATTAGGGTTGAAAGGATCAGAGGAAAATATGAATTTTCGATTCCACGCCAATCAACGAGCAGTACCAAAGTCGCCTATCCATGTAGTGACTCGCCGAGTAGACTTCAGCTCGCTGAAAGTTACAGAAAACCAGCCCTTCAAGTGATAAAAAATGGTGAGATTAATCGGGCTCGCTGATCCAACTCGGCGAATTTCCAAGTGAACTGTGGTCTGATCACGACCCAGGGGTACCCCTAGATGTAACAAGGCATACAAGACCGCGAGAGGCCTCATACAAGCCACTTAGCATATCATAACATAAGATAATAGAAAAGTGTAGAAATTTAAAACATTTTTCCAATACAGTCAAAGTCTCATAAAATGAAGCGAAAGTCTTTAACATTGTCTTAAACCATCTAAACATGAATAGTCTTGGGACACAGCCCATACAAAAGTTCTAACATAAAAAGGGTGTCAATATCGATGGACCCTACATTTGATAAGACTGTAGGCAAGATTATGCGTTAGTACAAAATGTACTAAATATGATGGCTAGCATAAATCATCAACATAAGCATATCATAGGCATTAGTCAACATAAGACATATACCATAAACTTAAGGGACATCATCATAAGACATAGGCTATAAGCATAAAAGATAACAACATAGTCATAAGCATAATCAATGCATCTAGATCAACATAATATAAGAGAATTACTTCATAAGTAACCTCAAAGCATGCTTGTGCAATGCATGGATAAGACCCCATAAATCTCACCCATACTAAGCAAACCACTTTAGGCCCTCATTCATATTCATCATCTTTTGATATCATCCTTATCTTATTTCTCATAGACAAGGGAACATTCACCTTTAGCCAAACATATCAAGGAAGGCAATTCAAGCAACAATCCAAGCTAAGCTAACATCATACAAGCAATCTCATATTAGAACATACTTACAATACTTCCTTGAAGTAATCTTGTTTCATCATAAACATGCTACTTTGGTTAGGGACTTGTTGCTCATATTCATACTAATCATGGAAGAGTATCTCTCTAGTAGCCCACAACATAACATCACTTATGAATGGTTATGATTTACCAATTCAAGGCTATCAAGGAAAAATACCTTACTATGCTAGACCAAGCTATCATGGAAAGCACACTCTCATGCAAGTCCAAGCTACTCAAGGAAGGTTACTATTGCTCAATCCAAGATATCATGAAGTGATGTGGCCTCATCAAGTCAAGCTATCATGCAAGCATTCTATTATGCTAGTTCAAGCCACATTGGAAGGGTACGATTTCTCAATCCAAGGCTATCCATGAGTTCTACTATCTCAAGCTACCATGCATGGTCTTGTCTTACCAAGTCAAGCTATTCATGAAGGGATATCATATCACTACATCAAGCTAACATAATTTATACATGAAGCCTTTGAACACCACGAGATACTTCTTTAAGCATGTCTTAGTTCATTATGTAAGCTTATTAGATCAAGCGCTGAGAAAACCTTTCACCTTCCATGTCTACATGTAAATCTTAGATTCAATTAGGTGAGAAAGCCTTTCAACCTTAGAATCTTCATTATCTGAGAAAGCCTTTCACATCATGTTCATTACTCATGAAAGGGTGCCCTTGGCCTACCGGTTCAAGGTACATCATTATTTTAACTCTTTAGACCATGCGTGAGCAACTATCACCATCCTTGATCTATTTATGTGTTCATTAAAATGTCCTTTCAATCATCACAACAACAATATTATATTTATTAAAACTTCACTCTCAAAGTGTTCTTAAAGCATTTACATACATTCTATAAGAACATGCATAAGCTCATACATTCATAATATAGGTCATGTATAATAAACATTCATCATATAGCTTCCCTCTCAAGACTTACTAGTCTTAACTCATCATGTTAGCTTTACTCTCAAGCCCTAGTAGTTATAATTCAACATATAAGCTTTATTCTAAAAGCCCTAAAAATAATCATTCATCATTCAAGCCTTAGTCTCAAGACAATCCTAATTTCAAGCCTTACAATTCATAATTCATCATACATACTTGATATTAGTCAATTCCTATCTATAAGCTTTACTCTTAAGCAATTCATGTCCATGTGCTTCCATCTCAAGCAATCTATAATGTAATTCATCAGTCCTAGAAGATCACATCTAAGCCCTCAATTTCCCCTTTCATGGCATAAAACCCAACTATATCAAATTCACCTTAGAAGCATAGGTTAAGCATGAATACATGTATAATCATACTAAAAACATGAAATTCCATCATAAACAATCATAATCCACTCTATTGGATCATAATCCATAACATTAGAAGAAACCCTAGTTTGACTTGGGAAATTCTTCTTCTAAATTGGGGAAAACATGGGGACATCAAGGATGAAAGGAATCCATGAATGAAATAGCCATCATACCTTGATTACAAAGCCAAAAAAGCTTGAAATAATGGATACTTGACTTGACCTAGCTTGACCCTCTTCTTCTTCTTCACTTTCTAGAGAGCGAATATTTGAGAGGATGAACTTTGGGATTCTTTTGGGGGTTTAGAAATAATGACTTGGATGACTTAATTTAGGGGTCTAAAGTCTTTATATAGGTGGTCTATATTAGGGTAAAACGACGCCACTTAATCCTAATTAAAATTGGGAAGTTCCATTAAGTCCCCAACCAAACACCTCACTGCCCCATCCACGAGCCCCCAACCACGAGTTGTAGGTTGACCTACGACCCATGCTGGTTGGGCGTGGTTTGGGGTTCAGAGAAACTGGAAAAAAGGCTTGGACCATGGACCCCCAACCATGAGGTGTGGACCAATCCACGGGGTGTGGGTCCTGCCCGTGGTCACTGCCTTAGGAAAAATCTCTTTGTGTCCACCCATGCTGCCCACCTACGGGGCGTGAGTGGCCTCATGGGTGACACTTGGAAGCTCTAAAACATGCTAAACATCCCTCTTAAGGCTATGGGGTGTTACAGATCTCACCAAATATTCCAGAACTGTCCTTAATCATGGCCTACAAAAGGCGATGTATTTGGGGGATAAGAGGGACTATTCTGCGATTCGCCGAGTGGTTCTTTCTCTCACCCGTTAACCTTGCTTCCAAAATAGGAACTCTAACCTACACATTCAGCACACGTTATTCAAAGCAAAAAACACTAACGCTTGGGTTGCCTCCCAAGAAACACCTTAGTTAACGTCCTGGCACGACTTGGACATGCATTTAAACATCTTCAAAGTACACCACCTCAGTCACTGAGACATTGAGACACTCCCCGAAGTATAGTTTCAACCTTTGCCCATTCACCTTGAACACCGACCCTTCCTTGTTTTAGGCTTCTATTGCCCCATTAGTGAACACTCGATTCACTTTGAATGGACCTGACCATTTTAACTTGAGTTTACCCAGAAAAAGTCTCAATCGGGATTTATAGAGCAACACAAGATCACTAACTTTAAACTCACGCTGAAGGATCTTGGCGTCATGCCACTTCTTCATTTTTCCTTATAAATGGCTGAACTTTCATAAGCTCACAGCCGAAATTCTTCCATCATATGGAGTTGATCAACTCTGTTCTTTGATGCATTCCCCCAATTCAAGTTCATGGCCTTCAAGGCACACAACGCCTTATGTTCAAACTCAATCGGTAGGTGGCAAGACTTTACAAATAACAATTAATATGGGGACATACCAATCAAGGTTATTTGCGTTGATGGTTTTGGCCAAAATTCCTTTAATCTCCCGGTTTGACACCTCAGCTTGCCCACTTGTTTGCGGATGATAATGGGTAGCAACCTTGTGCTTAACTCCATATTTGCTCAACAACGATGCAAACATGCGGTTACAAATGTGAGAGCCACCATCGCTAATAATTGCACATGAAGTGCCAAACCTTGTAAAAATGTACCGCTTGAGAAATTGCACAACACTTCTCCTTTCATTATTAGGTAAGGCTACATAATCCACCCACTTAGAGAATAGTCAACAGCCACCAAAATGTACTTGTTCCCATAGGAGCTCACAAAAGGCCCCATAAAGTCAATTCCCCAAATATCAAACAATTCTACCTCTAGATAGGAGTAAGAGATAACTCATGCCTTTGTGACACCCTTCCTTGATTTTGGGATTGAACACACATTTTTAAAAGATAGTGCACATCTTTGTATAATGTTGGCCAATAATAACCACTTTGAAGTACTTTCACAGTTGTGCACACTCCACTATGATGTCCACCAACCGGTGACGCATGCAAGCATCAAGAATTGCATCCACTTCCACTTCTGGTACACACCTTCTAATTATGTGGTCCGCGCATTCTCAAAATAGGTAAGGTTCATCCCAAAAATATTTCTTCACATCAAACATGAACCTTTTTTGTTGATAAAAATTCAGGCCGTCAGGTTGAATCCCACACACAACATAATTTGCAAAATCAGCATACCAAGGTGGAGTACTATTTGACACCACCATCAAAGACTCATCGGGAAAAGTTTCTTCAATATCTTTCTCACTGGAAACGACAACATTCATTTCAAGCCTCGACAAGTGATTCGCCACTTGGTTCTCACAACCTTTTTGATCTTTAACCTCAAAGTCAAACTCTTGCAACAATAACACCCATTGAATCAACCTGGGCTTTACATATCTCTTATCCATTAAATAATGGATTGTCACATGGTCAGTGTGTACCACCACTTTGGTGCCCAATAAATAGGCTCTGAACTTTTCAAAGGCGTACACCACGACTGACAATTCTTGCTCGATGATGGTGTAGTTCCTTTGAGCTGAATTCAAAGTCTTACTTGCATAATACACCGGGTGGAACAAATTACCTTTTCTTTGGCCAAAAATAGCTCCCAAAGCAACACCACTTACATCACATATTAGCTCAAATGGAATGTTCCAATCCGGAGCAACAATGATCAGAGCCGAAATGAGCTTTTCATTTAGACACAAAAATGCTTTGATGCAAGCTTCATCAAACTTAAATACACATTCCTTTTCGAGTAGCTTACAAAGAGGATAAGCTACTTTAGAGAAATCTTTTATGAACCTTCGATAAACCCTACATGAACTAGGAAACTCCGAACACCTTTAACCAAAATAGGTGGAGGCAGCTTGGCAATAACTTCAACAGTCGCCTAATCAAATTTTATACCATCTCCCGAGATTTTGTGCCCCAACACAATACCTTCCTTGACCATGAAGTGACATTTCTCCCAATTTAGCACAAGGTTTGTTTCAACACATCTTTGCAAGACTTTACCAAGATGCTCAAGGCACGCTTCAAATGTGTCCCCCACAACCGAAAAATCATCCATGAAGACCTCCATCGAATCATCTACCATATCGATGAAGTTAGAGAGCATATATCTTTGAAACTTCACCGACGCATGATGAGTCCATAGATTGGACTCATTTAGGTTTTATTTTAATAGAAATTGTGTACTCAAATGTTTATTTTATCTTAATATATGATGAAAACCTTTAAGTTTCAGGTATTTAAAGTTTGAAGGAATGCATGGACACTACTTCGCAAAAAGGAACGAAAAGGCTAAAAAGAATGAGAAAAGGAAGGCTTGAGGATCGCCAAGCATACTTGGCGAATCGCCAAAGGGATGCACTCCGCCCTTTGTTCCAGTACGCGAAGCCCTGAAGGAAGTGGATCACAAGGCGATTAAAAGAGCAGTCGGCGTGTCGCCGAATAGTTCCGCAAAGCAGTACTATGTCGCCCAATGACATAGAGCATGATGATGCCGAAGGATGGTGCAAGAAGGCGATGAACTACACCAAAAGGCGAATCTCCGAGTTGATCCGTGATTCCGACTAATGTCGCCGAATGATCCGCCGCATCACATATTTTTGAAAAGTATAAATACTCGTTCAGAGTTATAGCTTAGTATCAGATTTTAGAAAGAGACTTTAGTGTAAATTTTAAACAATATAATTTTTAGTACTTTTTACTCTCAAGTTTGGAGAGGGTTTTGGAAAACTTAAAGAAAGG
>JAJOOO010001567.1:0-29719 GCA_029582685.1 Solanum piurae | reverse complement strand
CCAAAAATATTTGTCAAATAATGACAAATTGTATGGACAAACACTATTTGCCAAAAAATTTCCCCAAATTTTACTTGGGAAATCTATGGCCAAACGGGTCCTTAGTTTTTTGAGACGGGACCGTGAAGAGATGTATTTTTTGAGAAGAAATTTGAAGAATGTATTGTTTCAATTTCTTCTCGCCTTTTAAGCATGTTGATGTAGCACACTACACTCTTGATGAGGCCAAGTTCAAACTCTTAAAAGTACTTAATGATTGAGTACTTTGCTTTCAGAATTCCTAACACACTAGTTGCTTAGAGCTAATTCAAATTTTATAAAAAATATTTTTTTCTTTGGTAGTACATTAATTATTTGTTTAAATATGATTTGCAGATGGACAAATATCAGGAGCAAGGTCAATTACTGGAGCCTTACCTAGAGAGTATGGTTTCGCCCCTAATGTCCATTGTCCGTTCAAAAGCTGTCGAACTAGCTGCTGCCTCGGAAGAGATTCTTGAAGTAATTAAGCCTGTCTGTATCATAATATATTCTCTGGTGACAGTCTGTGGCTACAAGGCTGTTGTCAAGTTCTTCCCTCATCAGGTTTCTGACCTGGAGCTTGCAGTATCTCTCCTGGAGAAATGCTATAATACACAAGCTGGAACATCATTACGACAAGAAAGTACTGGAGAGATGGAGGCAAAGTGTGTGATACTATTGTGGCTCTACATTCTTGTATTGATCCCTTTTGATATAGCTTCTATGGATACTAGTGCTGGGGATAATAACTATGCTGGAGGTGATGAGCCCCCTCCACTTGTTCTAAAAATTCTGGAAATCTCTAAAAACTACCTTTCAAATGCGGGTCCTATGCGAACCATATCCGGTTTGCTGCTCTCAAGGCTTCTAACACGCCCAGATATGACAAAGGCTTTTACCAGGTCCGACTGCCAAAACCCTTGCCATTTCTAACAGTTCATAATTTGAAATCTTGCAATCAAGCAGATGAAAGTTATCAACCAAAAAAAAAAAAAATAGAAAGAAAGGAAACAACACGTAAAAGTAGATGAAATTGTCTGGTCATTTTCATGCATGCACATTATGTGTGTTAATGCAAATAACAAGATACTCGCTGGAGTATAATTTACTGCATTTTCACTTTTGCTTGTTATGTGACACATGCAATTCACTTTTATGCGCGATCAGCAGACAGAATCCTCGTCCTTCCTCGCAAATTGTCATAATGCCTGCTGAGCATTCTGTTTCATTTTTCTCCATGTTAAATTTTATTTGTTTGGGCAGTAAAAAAGAATAAAGTCTTCTACAATGAAATATGCTGAGTAAGTACGATGTAAATATTGTAGGCCTCCTTTGGGAATTATTTAACACTTGCAAATTCTTTTACACTATATGTTTGAGTTACATATTTGCATCCCCCATAACTTTGTTTTTCAGCTTTGTGGACTGGACGCATGAAGTCATGTCATGTCTTTCAAATGATGTAGTCAATCACTTCCAGCTATTGGGTGCAGTTGAAGCACTAGGTGCTATGTTCAAGGTTCACTCTTTTTCTTTGTGCCCTACTTTGGTTATTTCCTAGCTTTCTTTATGCGCAATTGTTATCTGTGGAATCTGTGATTCTACTTCAGAATTTAGACGCTCCCCTCAAACTCAAATTTGAATGAAATGAATTCATCTTTCATCCCTTGTCCTTCAGACCATGATGTATTTTTAACTGCTCTTCATTTCTTTTGGTAATTATCTGTGAGTGTGTGGTAAAATCCAGTTTAAAAGAAATGGACAGGGTTGTAAAATCAATTTGGATTTATCAAGTAAATGCCAAGTTTAAGTTTCAGTTATCTTTGAAAGCATCTCCTGATGTCATAATATCAGAGATCAGGTGCTGATTGAAAGATACACATTGATCATGTTACAAAGTCTAATATCTTAATAACATAGATAGACATATTTTTCGCTGTACTCACTATGGAGTGGCACACTTGTGCTAGATGTTAATTAACCCCTTCATTATTTGGTGATCTTGCAGTCTATCTTTAGTATGTGTACTTTTTAGAACACTATTGTTTTCCTCTTAATACAGAATGGAAGCCCGAAAGTGTTGCTTAATGTGATTCCTGGTGTTTGGAATGACACATCAGCTCTGATGAAGTCCAACACTGCAGCACGGAGTCCCTTACTTCGCAAGTATCTTGTGAAGCTAACTCAAAGGATTGGGATGATATGTCTCCCTCCACGTCATCAGTCATGGCGATATGTGGTAAGACAGTTAATTATGCAAAAGACGGGGCTTAAATGTTTCTTACTAGTTACAGAGTGATGGTTGCTCTGCTTCAAAACTCATGTAGTTAACTAGATTTAGTATCATTTACGAGGAGCCAGTTGTCCTACCATCTTTCTAAGAAAAAAAGTTATGATGATTTGCGGGGAATAGGGAGATGAGTCGTCTTTGTAAATTAAGTTTCAGGTAGCATCCTTTTTCTTTATGTTGCCTCACTGATCTTAATGTGATTTTTAAACATTTGTCATCCTTCTTGCTCTTCTTGATCCTTGTCAATATTTATCTCTTATTTAAAAAAATTACAGTACTGTGATGTTTATCAAAGAGTAACATGTTTATCAGCTCCTTCATTATTTGTTCATTTACTGATTACTTGTTTTTTTTCATTCCTGCATTTTACAGTATTCCCCTGAAATACTGTGCTGATCAACTCACCATAGAGTGTGGAAAATTATTTAGTTAGCAATGCTTGTTTTGCCATGTAGGGTAGAACCAGCACGCTTGGAGGGCATATTACTGCTGATAGAATCGAAACGAACCAATACAATAATTATAGAAACAATGATCAATCGAATTTCTACCAAGAGCCGGACTGTCATGATGAAGAAGACATGGATGTCCCTGATACAGTAGAAGAGATAATTGAATTAATGCTGTCAGGACTGCGTGATACGGTATGTCTAAAGGGTGAGCTTCCATCTTCTACTTATCTGATTGTCCTCGTTAATCTTAAGTACGCGAGACCTGTAGACACATTCAAGTTGGTATCTGTTTCCTTGGATGGTTTATTTTATTTATATGTTTATTTGGTAAAGCTCCTTCACCTCCTCCTCATGTGCCATGGAAAAATCATGATAACTTTAAGTTGAATATCCATGTATATTTCTCTTTCATTTTGAGCTAGTGCATTTAAAAACCTAGATATCTTGATGCAAGGTTGTGTCTCTCTCTGTCCGTGTATGCGCACATGTGCCAAAAGAGATCAGTTAGCTTGAACGGAAGTAAAGAATTGTCTCTCTGTTCCACAATATGACTGCCACTAAGAATCTCCTAAAGCAGTTAATAAATGACACTTCATCAAGCTGAACAGTAATAAAGTATCATTTCGTTACTGTTTCCGGAGATTCTTAGTGAAACTCGCATTATGGAACAGAAACAGACATTTATTTACTTCTGTTCAGGCTAACTGATCTCTTTTTTGTTCATCTGCAGTTGCTATTTTGAAACAGGTTATTGTCTTCTCATGCATTAGCATCATTTGATTCCATTTCAGTATATTATTGCCACAACAGCTTCCTTTTATTTATTCACATTTCCACTATTTTTTTCTTATTTCAACTTTCGCATCTTAGAGATTTTATCGTGGCACTACAGGATACTGTTGTGCGTTGGTCTGCTGCAAAAGGTATTGGTCGTGTTACTTCACGGTTAACTTACTTGCTTTCCGATGAAATCCTGTCATCTGTCCTGGAGCTCTTTTCACCTAGCGAGGTGTGTTACTTCAGTTGTTTTTTACTAGTTGTTTTTTCTATTATCTTATGAGATAGCCACTATATCTGAATACAGAATATTAATTAAGGAGACCCGGATTTTGTAAAGCTAATAGTTTCTCTTGCACTTCATATTTCATGATTGTTCGTTTGGTTTAGGTTATGCTTATGTATTCTAGTGTTACAGGGCGATGGATCATGGCATGGTGGCTGTTTGGCGCTGGCTGAATTGGCACGTAGAGGATTGCTGTTACCTATTAGTTTTCACAAAGTTATTCCTGTTGTTATAAAGGTTGTCCTTACTGAAGTTCCCTAATTTTTCTGTACTTTTGATCTCTCTTTCAACTCCATACGTTGGACCTTGCGATTGAGCAATTAATTTTCTCTAAAGAGTATAAACTTGCTAATGATGCACAACTTGCTTCATCAGTGTTCATCTTTCTCCTTATATCTTACCTTCCAGGAAACGTATAGGCTAACCTTAGTTGACTATGCTCTATTCCATGTTGCTCGGTTGTTCCTCCAGCTTAAAGAGATCACTACAAATTCCAGTAGATTAATTGGAATTCTGTAAGGAATACACTTTAGTATTCAAGTGAAACATCTTGACAGGGATCTCTCTTTCGGAAAATTTGTCGCTCTTAGTTCTGTTGCAGAAAACATTCTTTCTTACTGCAGAAATAGGATAGATAAGACCTGCTGCCTACTTACAGATGAGAGAGAGGAGAAAGAGGGAGAGGAAAGTAGAAAGGATCTCTGTTTACCCATGATGAGCATGCTGGTTAGGCAATCAGAAGCACAGATGCCCATAGGACTCATATTTGCTGACTGCTGTGTGCTTATGGATCCAAATCACATTATTGAGTATTTGTGTCATTGACGATGTTTCTATTGTGTACTTATGAGTATATAATCTTCACCTTTGAAACACCAGTCTTTAATATCATTCAATTCTTAGCATCCGGAACACATATCATCCTCTTTTGATGTTTACTAATGGGTATGCATGACAAATGGATATATGGGTGGACCTTTTTTTGGGGATGAGTTACTGAAACATATTCAATCTAAACTACTGCATCGAGATAATGGATTGCATTAGACTTGCATTATCCACTCATGCAATTCTTCCCTCATTGAAGCTGGATTTTTGTTGCCTAATAATGACGGAAAGTTTGGTGTGGCAGGCATTACATTATGACATTCGAAGGGGTCCACATAGCATTGGATCCCATGTACGTGATGCTGCTGCTTATGTTTGTTGGGCATTTGGTCGTGCATATTGCCATGCAGATATGAAAAGCATACTCCAACAGCTTGCTCCACACCTTCTCACTGTGGCCTGCTATGACCGCGAGGTACCTAAAACACTGGGATCATTCCTTACCCAGTCAAGGTGTTTCTTCCTCCAATTAAAATGATGCAACATTGCTATTACTTCCCAGGTAAATTGTAGAAGAGCAGCTGCTGCTGCTTTTCAAGAGAATGTTGGACGACAAGGAAATTATCCTCATGGTATCGATATAGTGAATACAGCTGATTACTTTGCACTTTCTTCACGTACAAACTCCTATCTTCACGTTGCTGTCTGCATTGCTCAATATGATGGCTATCTTTATACTTTTGTTGATGAGCTTCTGAACAACAAAATCTGTCACTGGGTATGTTTATACTTGCTAGTTGCTTGATTGCTAGCTTTTACTCAGACAAAACACTTCTTTTATAAAAATGTTTATGGTTTGCTTGAGTGTGCCTTTTATCTGTGGTTCACGGAGGTGCATTATATAAGTTTGTTATCAAAGATAAGATGCATATAGCTGATTCCTCACCAAAGTTTTGAGGTCTTGGCAAAAGGACTAATGGGACAACAGACAACTTTTGTCATATCATGGAACTGTAAAAAGATAGTAGGAATTAGATTAGAAATGTGATGGGAATTTGTTTACAAATATCAACAACAACAACATACCCAGTGTAGTCCCACAAATTGGGGTCTGGGGAGGGTAAAATGTACGCAGAGACCTTACCTCTACCTCAAAGGTAGAGAAGTTGTTTCCAACACACCCTCGTAGTCCAAAGCAATCCTCAAAAAGAAGTAACGGAAGTACATGAAATAACAAACAAAACAAAAAATAGCAGATAGTAACTGAATGGAAACTACAACAAAACAATGCAATAGTCAAGGTACAAGAAACAATAGATAGTAACAAAAATCGAAGGACAACAAACTACAGGAGCAATACTACAACTACTAATATGAACGGACAGCAAGACAACTACAGAAATCGCACTGCTACCTACTAACCTTCTACCCTAATCCGTCTCTTCCACACCCTCCTATCTAAGGTCGTGTCCTCCATAAGCTAAAGTTGTGTCATGCCCTATCTAATCGCCTCCCCTCCAATGATATGGCTTACAAATATCCTTCTCTCTCTTTACAAATATACAAATTTGACGACATGTCTGTTCAGAAAAGATAGTAGCAGAGGAGGTTATGCTGATCCCGCTAAGGATCTTTCAGTTGGGAAACTTAAGGTGTAGCCCTAATTATGGCAAACTATAGGGTCATTTAGTAATGTTTCACCTTCTTCTTGTAATTTTTCTGGGTTCCTTTTCCTATTGAGCTTAAGACATGCATGCATGACAGTCTAAATCTGAGAATTAAGACCCTGCTAATATCATACCAGCTGGCCAATGTATTTCTTTATTTGTGCACTAATTTTGGCATGTGCTGTCACTTGCTAGTTCTATCATTGATGAGTCTTTTTGATTGGTTACCTTACTGTTCTAATGTAGGATAAGAGTTTGAGAGAGCTTGCTGCAAATGCCCTTTCTTCTCTTGCTAAGTATGATCTTGGACATTTTGCTAGTACCGTTGTGGGAAAATTATTGCCTTGCACATTGTCTTCTGATTTGTGCATGCGTCATGGTGCAACTTTAGCTGTTGGGGAGGTTATATTGGCTCTACATGAACATGAATATGTTCTTCTCCCAGGTTGGTGTCTCCCTTTTAGCTTCAAGCTTTTAGTTATTTGTGTGAGATGAGATCAAAGTTCAAGCTGGTTGGCACTGGTTTATAGTTTAAAGGTCTTCAATGCATTTGAGTGTTTTTCCTCTTTGTTTATAAGTTTTAGTTTTTCTACGCCTCACTTGAGTTAAATAGTTATTCAGTATACTGGAAAATAAATTTTGCTCGTAAATTGGAAATCTATAACTATTCTACATTAAAAAACAACTTAATTGTTAAAATAAATCAGATTGTAATGATGACTTGTACTCAATCTGTGCAAGTAAATTCTACATATTGTTAATTTTATATATTCATACATGTATGAAACATGATTTTTTTCTTATTTGTTGTGAAAGCAAATCATGAATGCCAAGTGAAATTATTTGTCTTAACTTCTTTGTCATAGCTGTTTAGTCCCTATCAATGCTTATTGGTGTAGTGATTTCTTAGCATAATCAAATAAGGAAGCCTTGGAGAAACAGTAAGTTCTAACCGTGTGACCTGGACACAGGTTCGAGCCTTGGAATCAACATTGTAGTTTGCACCAGGTAGGCTGCCTTTGCCGAACCCTGTGTGAACATGGAATACTTCATGCACCGGGCTTCCCTTTTCTTCTTCTTTGCATAGCTAAAAAATCCGTCAATCCTAATTGATCGTCCTGAGGGAAAGAGTATAAGAATATTATGGGAATGATAGCTGCTAGCCTGCCATACAGTTTGAATAGAAGTGAGCTACTGATTGGTGTATGTAATTCCCAGAAGTGATTATAAGAAGAGCAATGGAAGTGTTCTTTCAGTTTCAGAAATTTGGATTAGCAGGAAAGTGTAGATGTAATGGACATTGAATTTGGGAAAGAGGATTACATTCTAAGACATATAGTACTCATTTTTCATTGTTTTTGTGCCATGTATTTAATTGTCTTCCATCACGTACAACTGGACACCCAATTTTTGTGACGTTGCTATTACCATGTGAGTGTCATTTTAAAGTTTTAATTACCACAATTCTTGTTTAAATTAATAAAAAGAGCAAATTATCTGGTTAAGGGTTACAACATGGTCTATTTCTGTGTTTATTATGCAAAGCTAATTGTGATCCCTCTATTTTTCCATTAAAGATCTGCAGAATCAAGTTGCTGGTGTGGTTCTTGCAATTGAGAAAGCACGACTGTATCGTGGAAAGGGAGGAGAAATAATGCGTTCTGCTGTTTCCCGTTTCATTGAATGCATTTCATCAGCTCGGGTCCAATTGACAGACAAAATAAAACGGAGTCTGCTTGATACGCTCCATGAGAATTTGAGACATCCTAATTCTCAGATACAGGTTTATCTTATGACTTTATCAATTTCCTGCTGATTAGCTTCCTGTGAGTGAATTGGCTGATTTTCTATTATGTTTACAGGGTGCTGCTGTTGCAGCCTTAAAGAGCTTCATTCCTGCTTACATTGTGCCTTTGGAAAGTAAAGGCTTCAATGCCATTTCATTAAGATACCTTGAGCAATTGACTGATCCTAATGTGGCAGCTAGACGAGGATCTGCACTTGCACTTGGTGTTTTGCCATTTAAGTTTCTATGTGTAGGATGGAAGGATATACTTCGTAAGCTTTGTGCTGCTTGTGAAATTGAGGTAAGGAAGTGCTTCTGTTTTAGCTGTTGCTGATGGAGAAAGTAAGCTACACATTATCTTGAATGATGGAACAACTTTATGCTCTACAGGATAACCCTGAAGAAAGAGATGTTGAATCACGGGTAAATGCTGTCAAAGGACTTGTATTTGTGTGTGACATTTTAACCCAGACACAAGATCATTCTCATCTATTATCTGCAGAAGAATGCATATCTCTGTATGTTTTTATAAAGAATGAGGTTATGCAGACTTTATTTAAAGCTTTGGATGATTACTCTAAAGATAACAGAGGTGATGTTGGTTCTTGGGTTCGTGAGGCTGCCTTAGATGGCCTTGAGAGATGCACATATATTCTATGCAAAAGAGGACTCAAGGGCTTCTCAAGCAAGTCGGAACAAATGGAACTTGGATCTGTTCCTCAGTTGGACGAGACAGATGTTACAAACCAGATGAATTTTCTTTTTGATGAAAATATGGCAACCCATTTAGTTGGAAATATTGTTAAACAAGCAGTGGAGAAGATGGATAAATTAAGAGAGTTAGCTGCAAAGGTTCTTCAAAGAATTTTGCATAATAAATTAATTTCTGTGCCATTCATTCCCCATCGAGAGAGACTAGAACAAATAGTGCCTGACGATGCAGATCTGAAATGGGGGGTAGGTTAACATTGCTTGTCTTGTTGGTTGCTATATTTTATTGTATCTGACAAACAAGCCTTTTTATGCCATCCTGCAGGTGCCTACTTTTTCATATCCTCGGTTTCTTAAGTTACTTGGTATCAGTTGCTATAGCAAATATGTGATATCGGGGTTGGTTATTTCCATTGGTGGCTTGCAAGATTCATTGAGGAAGCCATCACTCAATGCTTTGCTTGAATTTCTTCAGTCAACTGATGAAAATGTAAATGATTCTAAAGAGTACAATCTTTCCAATGACATTCTTTGGGTTCTTCAGAAATACAAAAGGTGTGACAGAGTTGTGGAACCCACTCTGAAGGTAAATTTGATTGGAAATTCCGTTTCTGCAAATAAATATTGTCGACTCATTCCTTAATTGTAGATCACTGTTTATCTTTCTAGAATCACCACGTTATGATTTATGAAGCAGTTATTTTTCTTGCAGTTATGAAGATGCTTGTTAATCATAATTTTTTACTGCGATATTCTGGTGAATTTACATTTTTGCTGTCTATGCAGTATCCTGAGCTTTATCTATTTTCCTTGTTATTGGTAAAAAACCATTTATTGTAAAAATTTATGATTTGTAGCTGCTTTGAAAAGAAGAAAAATGTGGAATGGTGCTTCACCTTCCAAGTGACTTTACTATATCCAATGACAAGGATCTTTAGTGGTGAACATTATGCTGAAGCATCTCAGAGCTATATGTAATCTATGATTTTGCTAGAGAGTGTGCACTATAGTTGAATTCAAATGTGAAGCAGTGAAATCTTCCATCACAATAGAAGTCTGGTAGTCATGAGTCCTGCCAGTGGAATCTCACGCTCTCCACCCCTTCGTCTGATCAACTTTAACTCTATGGATATTTCTCAAATCTGTGTTTCATCTTTAGACAGGCTTGTTGCAGGAACCTCTGCTAAATCCTTCTCGAATCCTTCTATAAAGTTCCATTTTATTTCTTTGGATATTTGTAAAAGAAGTCCTTTAAAGTATTATGTTTTCCGAGAGGTTCTATAACACCCTTCTGCATGTGTGTAACCTGGTTCTATAGGGTTAGCGCATGGGCAGATAACTTTTATCTTTTATTGGTTGAGGAGCGATGTGTGGCTTAATAAGCTGAAGAGTTGGTTTAGAGTAGAGAGCCCAACGGGCTTGCTTACAGCAGAGAGTCAATGGCTCTATTTGCTCAAGTAAGAGAGATCCAAGTGATAGAATATGTTGAGAGAAGATGGTTGTGGAAACAAACTAACGAAAGCTTGGCTCTGATGCCATGTTATGGGGCCTTAGGTCTAACCCAATCTCAAGAACTAGTGCAATGGTGAGGATATACCAAGACCATACAAGAAGACCAAAAGCTCATACGCTTAACTAATGTGGCATTTTGACACCGTCGCACGTTCAGAATTGGCTATGGAGTGTGCGATAACATACATTATATGAGTGGCCTAACACTAGGTAACTGATATTAGGAATGTGTTTGGTGTTGGTACCATGTGAAAGAATTACAGTATCCAATGCATAATCTTAAGTCCATGGATGGAGTAACCTAAGACACGCACTCACGGGTGTGGCCTAGCAGTCAATGAAGTGGGGTTGAGAATCATGAGGTCTCAGGTTCAAACCCCAGCAGAGACAACACTAGGTGATTTATTCCCTTCTATCTTAGCCTTGGTGGACAGAGTTACCTGATACATGTATGCCTGTTGTTAGTGGGAGGTGGCTGGTATGTGTAATTAGTCGTGGTGTGTGCAAGTTGACTCAGACACCTCATTTGTCAAAAAAAAAAAGTAACCTAAGACACTGTATCTTATTTTAAAACCTTAAACATTCAATATGGGACAGGTTTTCTAACACTGATGTGTTACTATTTTGTTGCAGACTATTGAAAACCTATTCAACAAAAAGATTTTCTTAAATATGGAGGTTAGTCTACTTCCATATAGGTCTTTCTTATAGTATCCAATCATTCATGTGCGATATCTTCCCCTTTGTTCTTATATGTACTGGCTTATTCTGCACAAACATTGCTGTACTGATATGTGACTTTATACCCCCCCCCCTTCTCTCATATCTTTAAACAGGCCCAGACTGCAGTGTTTTGTGTTGGAGTTTTAGAAGCTCTTAATATAGAGTTGAAAGGATCAAAAGACTTCAGTAAGCTGTATGCTGGAATCGCAATACTTGGATATATTTCATCTGTACCAGAACAGATCAATATACAGGCATTCAGTCATTTACTAACTTTCCTCGCCCATCGATTTCCAAAGGTACCAGAAAGCACCTGAACAAGAGAAACTTAGTCTGAGTGAATAGATCAATTAGTAACATGAAACAATGAATTGGACGCCTTCTCAACAATTGTTTTTGACTATTTTGCAGGTTAGGAAGGCCGCTGCTGAACAAGTTTATCTTGTGCTCCAACAAAATGACGCTCTTGTGCCAGAAGACAAGCTAGAGAAAGCACTTGAGATTATCTCTGAAACTTGCTGGGATGGTGATCTTGCTGAAGCAAAAGAGAAGCGTTTAGAGCTCTGTGCCACGTGCAACCTAGATGTTGGAACATATTTTAAAGCAGATGTTGGAACATCCCGCAGAGTTGTTGAACAGTCACCTACTGGTGATGAAAATGCAGCATACTCTTCACTTGTTGGATCAGCTGGGTTTTAGTTCCTTGTCAGATGCATTTTAAGAATCAGAACCTTGTGCTATCACAGAGTTGGTTGCCACTGCTCCGGATTCCAGCCCACCCCTTTTTGGCTGTGTTGTTCTAAATCACTTCCTGGGAACAAAGAGTTCGTCTATGGTTGGTTTGTAACATTATTGCAAATTGCTGAAATGTTGTGTTTCACTAAATAGGTAATATGGTGATTGCCGTGTTTTCAAGCGGTGTATTCCTACTCTGACACCCCAGTCTTGAATGTACAAATGATTAATTTGGATTGTCAAGGTGATTGATCTTTTTTAAGTGTTCAATCTTTCCAAGTAAGACTGAATCAAAAGAGTGATGTCTTGTTTCTGTTATTAGTACAAAATGTAAAGACTCGTACAATCTTCAATGCAGAAAGCTTTGTGCACCAGGCTACTCTTTCTACGCTATCTTTAGAAAATCGGAAGAATAGGGGCATTAGTTTATGCAAAATACTATTTTGGTAGAAAATGATATTTTTTATTGGTTGTGTACCTTAATGTAATGGACCACGTAAAGTGTGTTTTCTACAGGCAGATTCTCTCTATCACTGTAATCGTTAAATCAATATATTTAATTCTGATTTATTATTTATCCACATTAATTATTTAGTGGTTATATGCGCACAGGTGGAAAGGGAGGGCGGAAACGCAAAAGTTCATTTCAACCATCACCTTTTATTAAGAAAAACAAAGAACCTATTGTTGGTTCATACTAGTTGTGCAAGATACTATAATCATAAATAGTATTATTATTGTTTTACAGTGGATACTGAGAATATAAGAACTGCAAGATCAAAGTAAAGAATCAACTTAAACAGCAATATCCATTTTACATGCTCATGTCTATGTGCTTAATAAGCCTATACTTGTCTGACATTCATTCACCAGACCTAACATAAAGCTTCCCACAGTTGTGATGCATAATGCAAAATTTTATACCCTAAACCAGCCATTATATTAGTACTTCAGAAGAGCTAAACGCAATATTCATAACACAGAGTCTGCTTAGTATACTAACTTTCATACCAAAATATAAATATTAGATTAATTATACAAAATTATTTCTCTCAATGGCAAACCAAACAATCCCTTCGGTAGAGCTTAATTTATAATAGAAATCAGATGACCAAAAGGCATCAGCTTTAAATATAGCACCTGAGTCGATAAAAGCTCATTTGTTCATATAGTTGGAGACCAAAATTTCAGAAATTCATCAATTAAAAAAATACATGTGTTACACAAATAGACCAACTTGAAACTTTTTTTATGACTGGCAAAAGAATGCAAAAGACAAATCAAGAACTCAACCAAGGGAACACCTTGGGAGATGTCGGGAGGCGTCCGGTCAGTACTTCAACTCCAGTCTCTGTGACCTACAAGTTATCCATCACCAGAAACACATCAATCAACGAGCAAAATTTTCTTTGCAACGGGAAAATAGATGAGACAGTTTTCTCTAGTTAAATATTGTGTTCAGTTGCAACAAGATCAATTCATCAAGACAAGTATCTCAATTCAATCTGAGACAGCATGCAACAAAGAGCTGCCATTAATCATTCAGATGCCAAAAAGGATGTATAATAAAATAATACCAGGAGAGTGTGTTCAAACTGAGCACTTCGTTTTCCATCTGCTGTCACAGCAGTCCATCCATCAGGCCACATCCGATCGCGCCAAACTCCTGAAATAGAATTAATCAAGACACAGGGGAAAGAGATTTTATATTGAATAGTACATAATGTATTCAGAACTGAAGAACTTACCAGCATTAATCATTGGTTCAATTGTAAAAGTTTGGCCGGCTTTCATCACACCAACTGCTTTATTTCCTGATCAGGCTAAGGTAACCAAAGGATGATTGACAGAAGTAAAGCCACATTTACACAGAGATAGCCACAATCCTAGAGGTACTAAACTGTACCATAACTGAAAATATTATGTTAAATCAATACTGCTTTTTCTATAGTGCTAGATATTGCTTGAAATATGTGATGCATTCACATTTCACTGCTCGACCTAACACGTAGGTTTAAATGTTAAAAAGACATTTTTTTGATAAACCATAAAATCTTAAAGACATTGTTGAGGATACTTGAATAATGCGGAATATTTGGTGCACAGTGGAAAAGCTCTCCAATGCCATGACCACAATATGACTTCACCTGTCACCCAAGTTTACAAGAAAACGAGAACATGCAAAACATGTCAACTTCCAACAAAAACTGAGCATCACTGGTCCACTTGATGGGGTTGTTAGGCAATCTATTTTTTGTTTTATCTTACCACAGATAATCCAGACATAGAAGCGTGTCGGTTGATGACCTCTCCAATTTCCCGAAACCGTACCCCAGGCTTAACTGCAATGAAATGGCACAATTAAAAAATGACACCTAAAGTTTAGATCAACATTGCTAGCTTACATATTTACTGAACTTCACTTCCTTAACTCTTCAATAACATATTGAAAAGACAATTCTCAGCAAGACCATTTGTCACTACCAAGTAAATATATACAGAAAAATGCAAGTAAAAAGGTAAAAGCTGTCATAGACAAGCGCAAAGAGAATTACTGGCCAAATAGCAAAGAAGAAAACATATTTAACGAGTCAAATTGACGAGTCGTACTGCATTTGTTTATACAAGCAACTGGACATGCCTTCTAAGAAGTAAGGGGTGTTCATAGTTTGGTGAAAAAACAAACCAAACTGATATTTGGTTTCGGTTTGAATTTTAAAAGCTGACAATATTTGGTTTGGCTTCGGTTGTACTAAAAAATAACCAAACCAACCAATAAATTATATAAACTAATTTTATAATGATTTTTTTATACATATGATATTAGTTATTCATAAATAGTTATAAATATTTGTACCTTTTAATTATTAATTTGATTTTAGCCTCTACTTATTTCACATGCATTGTAGCACTTTTAAAGCCCATTTCTTAGAAAAACATCCAAACCCAACCCTCTAAAAGTTTGATTGTCTAACACTGTAGTCTGTAAGTCCAATTATCTAATTGTGAATATGCGGTGTGGTGTATTATATTGCCAATTTTTAAGTCATCCGTCTACTCTTCAATGATTTGCCCATTTGGTTTTTGAAGGGTTTGATCATTCTATTTAGAGTTGTTTATTGATTTGGTGGAGGAACCTCTATAGTTATGCAACTTAAACATGCAAAAGCTTCGGAATAGTGTTGAAACATAATAGAAGATTTAGACATATTCATCTTGTGATTTGTAAAGAGAAATTTGTTATTCCTAAGCCTCACTTGAAATAGTTGTCTCACGTGTATGTTGTTTTACTATTATCAATTAATCATTAGCTAGTCATAAACCCATAAAGTATGAGGTTCTTAGAACAGTGAAATATATGTACATAAAGTATCCAAGGCTAACATAGAGTAAAACACAACCTACCAATTGCTATTGCTTTCTCCAAACACTCATATGTGCACTGGACTAACCGTTGAGATGCTTCATCAACATTACCCACAAAGAAGGTTTCATTCAGATCGCCTGCATAATCAGCAGTGCACTAGTTAAACATCAATTCTGCAAAAAGTTGAAACATTACCTATAGATCAACATGAAAATTGGTTCTTACCATGAACCCCTTTGTAATATACAGTAACATCAACATTTACAATATCACCATCCTCCAATTTCCTGAAATACAGAGCAACCAAATGACATACAGCACAAAACAAATTCTTATCAGAACAATACATACAGTAAGCACATCACACAGTAAAATGCACCAAGGAAAGAGCAAACCCAAGTGAAAATTGACAAAAGACTGTCTAGATTCATCGGTAATTGAGCATTATTAAGCTCTCGAAAAGTGTAACTTGGTAAGAGCAGTAACTTCCTTCCCCCCTCACTAAAAAACAAAGGGGGTACTAGACCTAATCTGAATGAACAAATAAGACTAGTCTCATAGCTGAATGTAAGACTTACCTTGCATCTGGAATCCCATGGCAGATCACTTCATTGACCGACCTGCAACAGGCAGACAGATTTCCATCTTTTAGTAATTTCTAGGACTTGCCTACACAGTGCATAAAGAACATTTGCAAGGTAAAGTACCTACGTGCAGCATGACTTGGGGAAAAAATGATAATTTAGGGGAGACGGATATCCACCTACATATGCAACCAAAAAAGGAGTTAAAGCACCAGATCCACATATTAGAAGACTAAGTGATCCCATATATAGCAATATCCCTAAGAACAGGACTTCCTGTGAGCTTTCATCGATATAATATGAAGCCAACAAACTTTGGCTAGGATAATATACCAACCTATCTTAACAGAGCATCATACTGAAAGAAAAGGGAAAGTAATAAGTTTAATGGAACCAATAACTTAGATCACATAGGTTCTCAACTGGGGAGCAAAGAGAACATCTTGTACTAAGTATAAAGACCAGTATCATTAGTGTATCATAATGTATGTGATTAAAGTGAATATGCGTAAGTTGAAAGCAGTGTTGTCAAAGGCGCACTTGAGCCCCTAAGTGAGGCTCAAAATGTATTGAGAGCTTCACCTCGTTTAATGTACTCTTCAGTCTTGTCATCAAGATTCTAAGGCATACTTTTCCTTGCCGATGAGCCTCTTCTGAAGAGGCGACAGACAAAATTGATATTTCACTTTATCAAAAAAAAATCCAATTTCTTTGTTCATATATTTTGTCAATCCTGATTATAATTATTAGACTTAGACTGTACATATACATATACATATATATGTATTTGTCTTTTCTTCCTTTGCGTCGTTTATCATTAAGATCCGCGCTTTATTTGCGCCTAAAGCCCCAACAAACCTTTGAGCTTTTTGCTTTTGATAACACTAGTTGAAAAGAACTACGGGATTTTGCTTTAACATAACTTGATTAAAGTGCTTCTAACGTTTTGAACATATCAACATAAACTAAAAACATTAAATGTAACATGTTGGTAAGTGGAAATGACCCCAACTAAAATATGCAGGCATGAGAATCGATTAATAATAAGAGTTTTATCAACTTACCAGCAGCAACAGTAACCTCATGGACCACTGCATCAATTTCATCAGTAGTCACGCCAGGTCTAATAATACGAGCAGCTGCATCCAAAACCTCCCTTCCTATCTGAAGATATATGAACGTGAATAAACAATAACTTCAAACAAACAAAAAACAATGAAGCTGACAGAGCAAAGACTGCCCGATATTTATCCCCTTACCATCTCTCAACCAGGTACTTTAGAATCATTAAACTGACTGTATAATACACAAATATTGTAGAAATCCCTATTTCTGATATAGAATTGGATTCTTAAAGATAATGCATTAGAAGGAATCTCAAAAATCTAAAATACTGATGAAGAACGAAGTGAACATGCTTATACCACGGTTCTTCGCCAAAGCTGCAGGGCACAGTAGCAGAGGGGGTTCGAAAAATAAAAGTATAAACGTGTAAATAAGCCTTTAGAAATGGGAATCTTGATTTTTTTTGGGTTTAAAACCCCACTTTTAGCACGATTTTTAAAGTAAATAAAACACTAAAAAAAATGAAAAACAGAACTGAAGATTAAAATAAAAACAAAAAAAAAACTGAAACTGAAAAAGAAAAAAATGAAGCGCTTTCACTGGGATTCGAACCACAAACGCACAACTTAATTTCAGGGGAACTTACCACTGCGCGATCAGCTTCTCTTTGTTATTGAGGGGGTTCAAAATATAGATATCTACAGGCCAGGGCATGAAAACTTTATAACCTAGGAACACAAACCACCCTTCATCTCTTTTGATTATTTGACCAAGTCCCCAGCCCAGTTGAGGATAATAGGACAAGTACATTCAATGAGACCCGAGAACTTGGCAAATAAGGCTGGTGTATGTGGTATCCCCTTAGGTTGGGTGACTATCAGTTCAAGTCTACATCTGTGCTTAGCTAGTGTAAAGGTCATTGCACACTAATGCAGAAAAGGTAACAAGTAACAACTCCTTTGTCGCTTGGGATGTCATTGAATTGAGTGTTGTTGATTAGACAATAAGTGATGGGTGATTCAGTATTGTTGACTTGACAATAGATGATGGAAAAGATATCTTTTCCAGAAACTTAGGTGCTAATAATACCAAGTAAAATCTATTATCTAAAAGCATTGCTACAGGAAGGAAACAGCACCTGGCAGTAGTCCCAGAGATACATCCAAGACCTTGATTCTAGTTATTGATTGATCTTTCAAAATTCACATATCGGATTGAAACTAACTCCTAGTTGTAAGTTGTAACATCCTACACAAGTCCTCCCAACTTGGTTTCTGTCTGATCTCTAAAAATAAAATGTGAACTCATACGTTTCTAGGCTTCAATCTCACTCAGATTTCCCACAAAAGTCTTGCCAGGAAGCAATTGCATATATTACCAAAATATTACAGAGCATAATATAGGAGTATATTCTTGACAATCTGCTTCCACTCCATTCTCCATTTGCATAATTCCTTTCTTTGTTATTTTCGTCCCCTTTTGGTTGGTGGAATCATAAATGTCAACACATCTTCCAAAAGTCCCTTAAGTTTCCTAGGCCACATCAATACTCTAAAGAGTGGTATGAACTCTCCATGAATTGGTTCATATCAACTTCACAGCCCGTTAACTGTCCTGCAATATTGGTGTTGTCGAAGTACATGGTATCTAATAAAGGGTGGAGCAAATGTAAATGTCTACGCTTCATTAACTGACAACAATGATTCTTTTGGAAGACTAATTAAAAAGATAATTTGTTGGTAGAACATAATCAAGAGACATAAAGTGGCAATACTTACTCGGCAAGTTTCTCTCATTCTCTCAATCAGCTCTGGAGTTTTGATCTTCAGAACATTTAAAGAGAAAAGAAGCAGGTGGTGAGCAAAAACCTTGTTTGTTACTACAAAAAGATCAAGTGTAACTGCAAATCATTACTAACTCAACATAATTAGTACCTCAACAACATGCTGGAAATCACTACTGGGTTCAATTTTTGGGATACCCTACAAAAATAACAGAAACAAACAAAAATAAAGAGCATATTTTATATCATTGGTAATCAGAATGAGAAAACATGAAATATTAGGCACCTAAGCTCCTAATGATAAGAAAATTAATTGAAGCAACTGTCAACATTCTTGGTATCCAGCTCCACAAGAGACAGGGCAAAACACAACATGTGTGCGCATGTGTATGTATAAAGTTTGAGTGTGTGTATATTAAACGGGGACTAACACTTGAAATATGCAGAAATCAGCTAAGATGACTTACATCATTTGCCCAATCAGGTAGATCAATGTGAGCAGGTACAACACGCTTTTCTGATATTGGATAGGGCCTCAGCGTCCTGAAAAACGCAAGCACCTTAGGTTTTGGACAACAAACAAATGCAAACAGCACCTTCCATAAAATAAGAGAGGAAAGATAAAGAAAAAAATAGGGAGAGTGATTCTGTCATACTTGAAGCAAGCGCCTAGCTAAAAACTATGTTCAAAAGGAGCAAAAGACGAGAAGGAAACAAACTTCTTAGTGTTCTATAACAGAAGTGTGTAGTCTAGTATTTTTGGACTGAACTAAGAAACTAAAGCGCCGATGACTTATCTTACTTCAGCTATCAGAGCCTTAAACCTAGAAAACTTGTCTCTATTTTTTATAACCGTGGTGTCGGGGTCAGCTTACATGCACCTCGACTCCACAGGATACATGTCCCCTCCCACCAACAACAGTACCAAGTAACTTTGTCCACCAAGGCAGGGCCAGATGGGAAGAAGAAAACTTCTCCTCTTTGATATCAGACTCTTAGAAGATGAAGATGGATAATTGTGTTGAATACTTGAAAAGAAATTATTTTCGATGACACAAGGTGATGAATACTTTGGCATAAACAGACAGCTGAGAATTAAACAATCTTCACATTCACTCCAATATCACTGAAAATAATTAGTTCTGGTTTTTTTTTATTCCGAAAGAAATCATTCAGAAAATACAGACAACTCATAAGTTTATTTACTCTTCACAACTAATGCATATAGCTGTTTGAACAACCACTTCAGGTTCATAACAGCATGTTTTGGTAACCAAAATACAGTTTGCATAATTTGAGCATGAGAAATTAAAAAATATTCCACTAATATAGCGAAATATAGGAATCAAAACAACCATCCAAACAAGTAGAGGAGGAAGAGGAACACACTAACTCAAAATAGACTTTGCTAGCCTGTTTTAGTTTCATCTAAGGGTGTCAAAAGGAAAGTTGAGTTGAATTTGCAATCAAAATGGGGGGTAGGTCATTAACCCACCCAAAGGTTTTTTGGCCTAGATGGGCTAAATAATGGTTCATAACCCAACCGGCCCAACTCTAAACAAGTTTTAAGTTATTTGTTTAACCACCGACAGAACTACTAAAACTTTTCTTTCTTTATTATGTCTTATATTTTAACATATAAAAAAAAAATATATATATATATATATTTAGTTTCGAAAAAATTAAACTATATTGACAAATTTTCTTATGGGTCAATTTGGGTGACATATTTAGAGCCTGTTTGGATTGGCTTTAGGCAAATTTTTATCATTTTAGCTTAAAATCATGTGCTTATAGCACTTTTTAATTTACCCAAACATTCCAAAAGTGCTTAAAAGCTATTTTTGCTTAAAAGCACTTAAAATAAGCCAATCCAAACAGGCTCTTAGTCCAAATCATCCCAACTTTTAGATGGAGACATGGGTTGTGCCAGGATTGGCCCTCCATGAAAATAAGCCCAACCCGCCAAATGTTGGGATGGCCTAATTTTGCCACCTTAGTAACATCACAAACTTGCAAAGCCCCTTTAGTAATTCTCCATCCCATAGTACGACAATTCTAACAAACTGTAGCTGGACATAAATATCGATGAGAAATGCATTCCATAATCCGGCGAGGTTAAGGCCAACAAAGAACAAGGATCCAAACAAGTAAAGGAGAAGAATGAACGCACGACTCCAAAATAGACTCTGCTAGCCAGTTTTATTTTCACCAAGAACTTGTCAGGACCTTTACTAATTCTACATTGAGAGCAGGACAGTTCAAAGAAACTGTAGCTGGAAATAAATGTCAGTGAGAAATGCATTCTAAGGACCATTCACCAATGCCAAAACAGTGTTTTACTATCATTCACAGAGTTAGATATTTTGGGACCAACTAAAATCTGACCGGGAGAGTTCCAAGTTTTATGTAAGACATGATAGGATCAAATTAGAAAGTAGTCCATTACCGAATAAATGCATAGTTCTAACTTTTCTAATTGGAGAGGAACCATGGAAATCCAAAGCAAGGTTGTGAGGTATGTACATATTACATCAGCAAAGGTCGAAGATAAAGAACCATATCCAACATACCCAGTCCAGTCAAAATGCGGAATTTTTGGTGTTCGAGCCTGTCCTTTCCTCAAGCAATATAGCCAACCATCACTAGGTGAGGCTGCATTTTGTTCACCTGGAGTTTCAGTTGTCGGAGATGATAATTTTGCCTTCAAGTGGACAGACTTGTGAGAACTCCAAGATGCCTTGAAACAATCCTGCGTGCTGACAAGAAGCAACTTGCATCAAAATCAAGGTATTAGATTAATGGCCAGAGAAAATAAAGATCTAACTATTGTCATAGGAAGAGATTCTCGTCCCATTAGCCATTCATTTTTTTGTTCAGTTCACATTTACAGCAGTTATAACTTTCCAAATCCACTTAGATTTGATCTATCAGACAGGAGGTTGCAGTTCTCCAAACATTTTGTTTAGTAACTAGAATGTAATATTCTTCTAATGTCTTCTCGTTGTTTCAATTTCCACTTCTGAAACCTGAGTTTTTGAAATTGAACAACTAATGCAGAGCTTTCTAATATGATAAAAGACAATAGACCTATTACAAAAGGTTCTGCAAACATAGCATGGAGGAGCACAGGTTATTCGCATATCAAATCTTTAACAAGCAGTGAGTACAGCCTTATCGTCTCTTACATCACAACAGCTATACCAAACTAATACATACCATGTACAAACTGCTAAAAAAAAGAACTTATTTCCCACAGATGGACGGTTTCGGCTATGATATAAAGTTACAAATGATACACAGCAGTAATCCCAAATTTAAGCTTCAGCTAGATAATGAAAAATGGAGAAGATAGCTCAGAAAAATAATGGTCAAGGCTACAAACCAGAAAGCAGCTCCTTCACGAGGAAGTTTTAACTCCACGCACTTGGGACACCTTCAAATAAAAGAAAAAATAATTTAACAGAGATATCACAGGGAGAAACTCTTCTCTGAAAGTAAAAGCACTAAAAAACTGATTACAGGCAGTACAACTACAAAGCTAAAAGATCACACACCGCAATTGCAAACAGTTGTTGGATGCATTGAACTTCAAAGTTCAAGGATAATTAATGAAGGTCCCGAAAATTAGCATCGTCAACCATTCAGCTTGAAACCACAATAGAACCTATACTATTTTTTTATAAACGAGAAATCCCCTGGTTCCAGCTTCAGACCCAAAGGATAATGGACCTGCCCTCATCTTTACCACTTAAATACTAGACTTTCTTTTATCAGCACCACTAGATACTAAACTTGCTTCACCAGCTAGGATTTCAAACTCGGGACTTGATATCGCATAGTACTACCTTTGCCAATAATAGACCTACACTAAAACTGAAAAGAATGAATTTAGCCTATCACTGCTACATAAAGGGCACAATCCCCAAGTTACGAGAAAGATCATTTGTATTTGGATGTATTAGCTAATGACAATCCCTCCATTCCATCTTCAAGTCATAAAACTAAAAATACTACTATTTTCTACCTACTAGAATTAGAACATCCTCTTTCATCTTAACCACTTGAAAAATCCACTTAACTCTCAAAAAATTACTTTATCTCTCTAAGTCTTAAACCCTAACACACAAGTATGCAATTCGCATAAGCTCAAACACAGTTGAATATCTGAAAACATTTATTTGTATCCAAACATTCAAATTCAACAAAGGAAATTACAAACTATCACTTTTTAATAATTGCAGAAACACTTAAAACTCATAAAAAATTTTTTACAAAGAGTGGATACATACTGAAGATGAGCAGGCTTGCTACATTTAGCACAAGATAAAGCAGCTTCAACCACTTCTGATCCTCCTGCCATGGATTCTTTCAATAACTCTACAACGTACAAAATCATTATTAATCATCCCAATATACATATAAAAAAATGAAATAAAATTTAATAAAAACTATGGATTAAAATGGTTGAATCTTTGAAGCTGGACAAAGCTGACCTTTGAAAAAGGTTATGGGTGTTTTCTTGCAAGGGAGAGGAAAATAGCAAGAGGGGTTTTTCAGTTTAGGGTTTTCCAGCGGAAAAGGGACTAATAAATAAACTCTAAAAAATAATTTTAAAAAAAGAAGAAAAATGCTACATTATGGACCGCTAAAAACAAATATATTTACGTATGCAATACTTTTTTTCCTCCTAGTGCAATAATGATTTTCCAACAAATTGTATTAATTTTCCTTATAAAGGTAATTAAAACATTTAAGTATTAATGTTCGATATTACTACTATTTGTTAATATACCAATATTCTTTTATATTATCACTTTTCTGAAAACAAATTGTGCAATATAATTAGAGAGTTAACTTTTAAGAATCACGTCACTTCCATTTCTTCTCTTAAAATAAAAAAAAATAGAGTTAAGAAATTTATTACTCCATCCATTTTAATTTATTTGATTAATGATAAAAAAAAAAGATTTCTCAACACATACTCCATTTGTCCAACAATAATTGTCCACTTATACTATTTTGGGATGTCCAACAATACTTGTCTATTTTATGAAATCAATGAATAATTTTACACTTAGTTCCTAATTTACCCTTATCGTTAATTATAGTTATTTCCCTATAATATTTTTCAAGACATTGTATTTATTATATTCAAAGGGTGATATAGTAAATTACCCTTCTATTTATAGTTTCTTAAGAAGTGTGTAAAGTCAATAATGAACAACTATTATAGGACAGAAGGAGTATTTACCAACATAATCAGATATCAAGTTAAATTTATTTAAATGTAGTAGTACTTGATTTAGAGGGGCTACAAGTCATTCTATTTGCTTTAAAAAAATGCAATAATCGTAAAATATATAGATTTGTTAAAATTAAATAATTTTTTAACTTATAAAAATATACAAATCACGTTGAACAACTAAAAATATTATACGAAACAGTTTGGAAATATATAGGATATGATACTTGTAGTTGTACCACTCAGAGGATACAATCTTCTTTTGCCTAATTTTGAGAGTACGTAAATTACTAATCATTTGATAAGGTGAATAATATTGAATAAGGTGTACTAATATTTATATTAGTAATGTTTGCATTAGTTATGTTGGTATTATTTGTTATGCAATATTTAAGTTGTTGAATTAAAAATTAATACATAATTTCAAACATTTATATACTTTGTGTATTATTCAAAATGTTGAATGGCTCAAGTAATAGAGATGATAACTCATATTCAAAATGTTGAATGGCTTGTCTTTTTGTATTATTCAAAATGTTCAAAGAAAACTATTTCCACATAAAGAACAAAAGAGTTGTATATACTTAGCTATTTAGTTGGTGTATTACTAGTACAGTATCTTATTTAGTACACTTTTTCAATTTAGGTATATATTAGTTATATACTCTATTTGGTATTAAGATATGTATAAGTACATGGAAACTCATAGTATTAGTAATGCATAGAATTTTAATGTGGATGCATTAGCATGGTCAAAAACATAATTATCCATCAAAATCTTTTTTACGTCCTTTTATCCATATTTGTGGAGGATATTTTATAACCAAACATTATTTCAAGAAATTATGCCATACTTCTTATTTTTATTAGTACACCTATTCGTACCTACTCTACTATTTTTATACACCCTACCAGACGACAATAATTTCTACAAATACAACTTTAGTAGTAACATGCACATTTCCCAATTTAATACCGTCCACATTGTTGTGTCTTGACAAATAACATATCATATGCCAGCCCAATATGGTACTCCACTTGCTGGGATCCAAGATTCACCTTGTATGAAATTTCTTACTGTAAATTGGCTTGCTTCATTGGCATCATGTAACACATGAAAACCAGGCCAATTTACTCTGTTTCCAGTATTAGCTCCACTCCCTGTATTCATATACTCTGCATAATATAATGTCGAAAGTGCAAAATCAGCACTCCATTCTTTCCACCCTTTTGGGTCAATCAATCCATCCAAATCCGTCTTAATAAACACTGTCCTTGAATACTTTTTCCACGGTCTGCCTAGGTAATTCTTGAAACTATCTTTAACAGCAGTGAACTCCGAAGATGAAGAAACACGCGAATTTAGTATAACAATCCCTGTATTTTCATTTGAGTCATCCCTCCCTTGTGCTGTTATCATGTTGGATTGGTAATCCATTGGTTTCTTAACAAAAATGTCACAATTTTGAAAAAGGGCAGATGCATCACCAAATATGAAGTCGATGGTGCCATATACATGACAATCGCGATAAAATTGTCTTAGAGAGTGTACTAAGAGCGTGTCTTGATAACCTTTGAAGCTGCAACGATAGAAAATCGAGAGATCTGAGCCTACTCTTAGTGCCACTGCTTGATGCTTGTGTGGTCCTGCTGTGTTTTCAAATGTCATGTCCCTGGCCCAAAATCCATCAGCAGATACACCTATAATGAAAAGAAGATTATATATATATGACTAAAGTTGTGGTTCATGACTAGTGAGAAACAACATATATATTGGAATTCGTAATTCACTTAATAAATTAAAGTCATTATGCTTTATTTTCTAGGTAGGACTTACCAAATGTAGCTGAGCCCAAGGTGGTAGCACCATCTGGGACATTTTTATAACCAGTAACGATAGTTTTGTCAATGCCATCACCAACAAACATCAAGTTATTGAGTCCCCTTCCAATTTCAACATTTTCGCGGTATGTACCAGATTTGACATACACAACTGTTCTTTCTGGTCGTGTCATACTAGACAGCGCAGCCACAGCGTCGTTGATGGTCTTGTAATTGCCAGAACCATCTAGTGCAACTACTATATCAGGTTTGGATGTTGCTGCATTCCATGATGCCAAAAGCCCCTTGCCTTCTTCATTCGAGCTCATTGGTATTAGTTGTGCCCCTGTCACCAAATATACATTCATAATAGCTAGTACTACTATTTAACTTTTGTAAACCACATAATTTTCCAATGAAGCATGTATACCGGACCACCCTTCGCCGCCTAATGTGACTCCACCCATGGCAAGTCTAAAATTGAAATAAAAATTTTGTCCCAATTTATAAACAAAACACATGTTTTATATTATACCCATAGATTTCATTATTATTTTTTCCCCAATGAACCAAACATCATTCCAAAAATATATAAATAAAATAAACTTGTCACTATTAATTCTCATATTATAATCCCGTAAAATCTCGAGATAGCTAGTTCCGAAACGATTCCTGGTTGTATTTCATTTCTCAAAGTCGTATGTAACTTTCCTTATTTTCCAATTTAATTACTACTCTTACGTTTTCGAACAATTATATATGTAATTATGATTTAGACAACCAAATAGTATGAAAATTTGCTGTATTGATTTATAAAAGTTATAATAAAATATTAAATAAAGCAAATGTGGACCCACCCAAAAGGACCATTAAAAGGGAAAAGAAAAACCACTAGTGCAATTTTTAATTTCCATACATTAATAATGTATATTTATAGTTTTATACAATTAAATTATCTAAACGAAAATTGCAAATAAAATTAATAGTAACTTATATAATAAGGTAAATATCTTTTCACATCAGCTTAAATTATACTTTATCCGTCTCAAAATATTTATCACGTTTCACCTATCGAGAGTCAAACAATATAAATTTTGATCAATATTTTAAGGTATAATTTTTCACCAATATAAATTATAATATGAGAAAAATTGCAACTTATAATATTTTTTGTATAGTTTTCGAATATCTAAAATTTAATTTTAAAATATTAAATTAACTTTAAAAATTAATTAAATTGACTCTCGAAATGTGAAACATGACAAATATTTTAGAACGAAGGGAGTACAAACACAATAAACATTACATCATACTATTAATGTATATAAGTTAAAATTCTATCATGCATCGTTTCGAGCTAGTTTTGCCATCGATAAGAGTTGCAGTAAAACGGTAAGTATGACAAAAATAACTAAAACTCACCCGTTCTTGTGTGAGTCGTTAGTTGTTGATAATGAAACAATGCATCCTTAAGCAACAAAGTCAAGTTTTGAGCTTCTTCATTTCTACTTATAAAAGTAGCTAAGCCTCTCTCTTTTAAGCCATCTAAACAACTCCTATGACTTGCTAATGCTGCACTTAACCAAGTAAGAGCATCATCATGGCTGTAATTATACTTGTGATGATCACCACCAAACACAACTAACCTTGCTAGTCTTGTCTCAGTCTCTTCATAAAGCTTCACACATTCATTATAGCTTTGGTCCTCTGCCTCTTTATTAAGTAATTGTCCTTTTAGAGTACCCTTAGCCCATTTCATGGCACTTAACACCCTCACCACCTTATTATTAATTATAAGATCTTGGTTGCTAGTGACATTGTTAACATTATTAGAAACAACAACAATGGCTAAAAGAAGAAGAAGAAAGGTGGTGAGAGTAGTGGACATTATATGATCTTTTGGGAATTAATTATTTCTTGAAGACATTAATTAATTGTTGGAAGGACTAGCTAGCTAGACATGCATGTTTATATAAATTGTAGACGGTTACTCATAGATAAAGGGGATGGAGTCCAAGACATGTGTCCATGGTTTTGCTAGTTGCTGAGTGAAGCTTGAAATTTGTTTGTTTCTATGGAAACGGTGCACATTAATTAAATCTTCGAATACATGACATACAACACTACTATATATGTTTTGTCACGACGTTCTTAATTTCCTACCACTTTTTAACAGATTCGTCATTAATTATATATATGAAACCTATTGACTCAGAATTTCTCATATAACAAAGGGTAGGAATAAAGTAGTTAAGCCATGCATGCATATCCATGATAAGCTTCAACACATTTTTATTAGAGAAATTGTCATAAATAGCTGTCGATCAAAGCCAACAAATGTACATTGTTTATATATTGATATATGATGTATATAAAATGTAATCATCAAAAGTTTTGGTACAATTGATGAGATTGAGGTCTCAAGTTCAAATTTTGGATATGAATTTTTTTTTTTGTAGAAAGTTGTTATCCTTGATAAAAATTCTATATGACGTAAATTCGAATTAGTTGGACTTCAAATACACCTCTCTATATATGATTAGTGATAATTATTTTTAATCCATCGATCGGACGTCTAACTTTATTTTATGTGTTAGAACATTAAAAGATAAGATCGTGTGGGAGTATATATATATTGATAGAAGAAAAACCTAGGCATCATCATATATATACGTCATACTTGTACAGTTGTATTTATCCATCCTTAGATTTTAGCTAATTAGGATTTAAGTTGCATACGCTAAAAGTTGAAATTTTCCTATTTTATGTATGTTTGACCGATTAATTATATCATAATAATATTATTTACTCCATCCACATTGTTGTTTGTCCTAGTTTGATTTAGTAAGAAATTTTAAAAGGAAATGTTGATTTTAGAATTGTGATTTAGTACATGTTATTATTATACTTATACATGTATGACTTTAAAGTCTCTTATTAAGAAAATATAAAATGCATTATTCTTTCCAAAGAACTAAGTATAAGAAAATATTGACAAACAAAATGGAGCAGACGGAGTATTTTGTTTCAACATTTGATTCGCGCTTATTACAAATGGTCTTAAACATAATTTACTCTTTTCATGCCAAAATACTTGTTATATTTTATTTTCTGAGAGTTAAATTATTTGAATTTGGATCAATATTTTTAGATATTTATTTACTTTATTAATATTAATATTAGAAGGATTGCAACTTGTAATATTTGGTTTTTAGTATCTAATTTTAATTCAAAAATATTAAATCAAATTTACTCGAATTAATTAGGTTTAAAAATGATCAAATTTATATATGACAACTATTATGAGACGGCCGTGGAGGGGGTTAACTTTTTAAGTGTAATTTAATAGTTTAAATATATTTTAAGTTATTGGTGTATTATAACATTAGAGGATACATATATTGTTAATTTGAGAAATAATTTTTTTCTACATTTTGGCTACTTCGAAAGTTTTATAAATTTCTAAAGAGGATGGCGTTACTTAGAAGTCGAGGTTTGCACGCAAGAGACAGCTAACTAGCTACTTCACGAGGTTTTGAATTGTTGATTAGATCAACATTCGTATTCAAAGTAAAAGTATTCGTCGTTCTTCATTTTTACTTGTTTATAATATTAAAAATATATTTTAATTTTATTTGTAACTTTTATCATATCAAAAGAAATGCATTTTTCTATGTTTTACCTTTTTAATATTAATTACCTTTTTCTTAAATCAATTTCAAGATCTAAAATTACACATCATTTAATATGAATAATTATGATAAAATATCTTGTCAATTATTATTTATCAAGAGGCCTGCAAAGTTTAATTTGGACAAATAAAAGTGAACGAACGTATTTAAGATATTTATGTATTGTTAAAAAAAAGAAAAAAAGTAGTCATAATATGTGTTAAATTAGGTCTTAGGCCTAACTCACACCCCAAAAGCTAGCTCAAAGGGAGGAGGATTGCCCAAGCCTTATAAGGGGTCCACCCATCTCATTAACCACCGATGTGGGACTTTTGTCATTCTTTAACACCCCACCTCACGCCCAGTGCTTAGCATCTGGTGCGTGGGCAATTTTG
>JAJOOO010001565.1:0-31696 GCA_029582685.1 Solanum piurae | reverse complement strand
AATTATGGGTATGAACGACTCGAATCAAAGATCTCAATTACAATATAGACTCATGAATACAACTCTTCTCATCCTCATAATCATTTACTCAAGTCTTGAATCAAGTTACAAAATAATTGTAGAAGACTTCTCGAAAAGATTCAAAGGAGTTTCTCGAACTTTACATTTAACTTTACCTTGAATTTGAATTATGAATTCAGGAATCATGATTAGGATATATATGATTTCTGAATGATTAGATGTAGTTTGGATAGTTAAAATCGGGAAGAGAGCGAAGATACATTTTAAAAGAACGAATACGGAATGAAGAACAAAGAAAGAAAGTGGTCTGATTCTCTGGGCGCACTACTGGCGCTCCGCGTCAGGCCTTTATTTACTAGGGGTCTGATTGGGCGCACTATTGGCGCGTCGTGCCAGGCCTCTATTTACTAGGGGTCTGATTGGGTGCATTGTTGGCGCGTCGCGCCAAGCCCCATTTACTGGGGTCTGATTGGGTGCACTGCTGATGTGTCGCGCCAGCCCCCTAGCGCTTTGGGGGGGCGCCGCCCGTGCCCAAACCCAGAAACCCGACGAATCTTGTTCTTCGACTTTTGATCCTAATTCACCTAGAATCGATTGGTTTCTTCAAAACTTTCTTAGATTCATAAACCAAACATAAGTAAATGAAAATCTACTCAAATTTCTTGAAGAACAACAATCAAACTCAAAACCCTTACCTCAAGAATTCAACAAACTCCATTAACAAGGAATGAAGAGC
This sequence comes from Solanum piurae, assembly GCA_029582685.1. NCBI lineage: Eukaryota > Viridiplantae > Streptophyta > Magnoliopsida > Solanales > Solanaceae > Solanum > Solanum piurae. The sequence continues at coordinate 30,939 of JAJOOO010001565.1, read as the reverse complement.
AAAACCTCAAGAACCTCCTCATGAATTGAAATAATTCAACCTCAATATAGAAATTATGGATAAAATCACATGATTGGCGTGTGGGTGAATGAATCCAACACTATGAGATCTTACATACTTCGAAGAACTAGGTTCTTGGTGAAATCTTTGATGAACACTTGGAACCTTAAACTTTTTCTCCTCTTGAATTTTCTCTCGAATGCCCTAAACGTTTTGGGGTTGAATAAAATTGATTCTAAATAGTTAAGACCCTGAATTTGGGTTAATTAACTCTTAAACTAAGTGTGGGTAAGGAAAATACCAAAATACCCCTCCTTAGTTAGGATGGAAAAGCCATAACTAGAGAGGCTACACTCAAACGGGCATATCTCCCTCATACAAACTCGGATTTTAGCAAACTTGGTGTTGTTGGAAAGCGGACTCAAGGATCTTTGATTTGATACCTTATGGGCTACCTAACTTTTTATGTGCTAAAAGATATGGTGGTTTGAAGTTGACCCAAATTTAAAATAACTTACGGATGTCTTGAATAAATTTCTCTTCAGTTCTTTTTGGAAGTCGAGGTGCTACATGTGACCTTAAAATCAAAGAAAATTAAAAATTTCTCGATAAAATCTTATTCACACATGAAGAATGGTTTGAGTCTTAGCTCAAAACTTTTCGGGGTGTTACAGTTACGAGTTGGATTACCTATTGGAGGGTTATAGAAGGTGTCATCATGACTCGAGGATTTGGGTCATGACTGGTATACTAGTAATAATCTATCCCAAAAATATATTTTTTAAATGACAATTTTTATTTATCGTATTAGCTTAGTTTTGTTTTTCTTTTAATTGGGAGTTGTGAATTAGAGTATAAAAGTTAGCTAATTATTGTGGTGTATCAACTATGTGAACCATTTATGTCTGATATGACATTTCAGGATCTGAAATGTAGAGAACAGCCACGCAGATTCTGTAGTTGATGGTAACATGATATCTTTATGATATATGATGTATCATGATACCTTTGTGATATATGACGCGTCATGATACCATTCCGATATAGTACATCACAATATAATTCCGATAGATGATATATCATGATACCTTTATAATACATTGCATAATGATACCTTTTCAATACATGATGTTTCATGATGCCTTTTTGATACATTACATAATGATACATTTCCAATAGATGGCATATCATGATACCTTTCCTAGATATATGATGTATCATGATATCTTTTTTATACAAAATATATCATGATAGAGTAGATACTTTAAAGAAAATGCATACATATCTGATACTTTATGTTAAGATGATTATCCTTCAACATCAGTTCTTTTATTGGAAGAATAAATACATTGATACACTTATCGTTAATAATATTTACCTGATATGAATAATCACAAAAAGTGCAAATTTAGGAAAATCTATAACTTGAAATTGAAGAAATTAAAATTAAATCCTACTAAATTAGTAGAGTAATGGCGTGGGAGAGAAACATTTATAATATAGGTGACTCAATTTTTTAGTCAAAATACAATTTCTAATTATGTGTGAAATAGAGAATTGGGTATAATCATGTAAATTTACTAATAAGATAATATGGTATCTTTGTTAGGTAATTATTTTAATGTAGAATTTTAAGGAGTAAATATAAGGATTATGTTTTCCTAGTTGTGTCGATTTTCAAATAATTATTGGGTAAGGTCCACCAATAAGTTGATGAGCCCATTAGCCCATTAGTGATCCTTAACCTTAACCCTAGGTGTAGAAAAAGAGGGTTTCTTTCCACCACATTAAACGACTAGGGCTATCTATCCAAAACATAAACAAATGTCTTACATCTTCTGAGGACATTGGACTCTGGATAAAGGAAATTCATCTGATTTGTGTGGGTTTTCAACGGTTAACAACGCAAATTCTGATAGTTACAAATTCAATTCCGCAGAGAAATAATCTTGTAAGTGTTCTAAATAAATATTTCCCTATTGAGATTCTTTAAAAATAAATAAAATTTGCTTTACTAATAAGATGGTCATCCAAGAAATTAAATTCATGAAAATAACAAAGGAAAGTCGATTTTTCATGGTTCAAAATCATTGTGAAATAATGATTATTTAATTTCAATTGAATGTGTTTGTGTTATATAAACTGAAAATAGAAACTAGATGTTTGCTAACTTAAATAATTTTTTGGAGCTTGTAACCGAGCATATATAGATAGACAAGGACACAAATAATTTTACAGTGGAATAGATTTTGATTCTAAAATGATAAAGGGTATTTTTTTTTGTTAAGAAGATAATTTTTGTATTCCTTATTTTTATAATTTTTTACAAGAGTTACAATATGTATTTTATATAATTTGTGTCAAATAAAAAAATCAAATAAATTAAGATGAAAATATTTTTTTTGACATGGTTATAACTTTTAATAAATTCATACCAAACACAAGGTGAAAAATAATCACATCATCCTTATTTCTTTTGAAGCTAAATAAAGATTTTGATAAGTCATAAAATGCACATAATATTTATCCAATTTAGACTATGACTATTATTGTTTTCATACTATCTGAAAGTGATAATAAATACACCAATTTTTCACTTTATATATGAAAGGAAAATCTTATTTACATTTGTAGAAAAAAGTTGATGTGCTACATTCGCTCTCATTTTTTGTTTATCTACCATAAGAAAAAATACGCATCCCCTCTTAATCATATTTATTTTTTTCATTCTATATTCGTGTATGGACTTTTTTTTAATCAATATTTGCTACTACAATTATTTGATCCATCGTTATTCAAAAGGCACCTTGTGCCGAGTCCCAAAAATTCTTGAAATACGATGCAAATTTAAAAATAGGGTTATACAAAGAAAATTCATGAATTTGAATGGATCCAAGCTAATGCCAGCCCACCCTAATGGAAAGTCTCATGTTATGGCATCACCACAATAGCGCCTAGATGACCGCTATAGATGGGTTGGAAAAATCAGATCCTAGAAAACACAATGTATTTTTTCATTCCTCGCATTTTTCATTGAAAAAATAGAAAATGATTACTCAAAAAGTTATCCTAAGCCACTATAAGTTTTGGAGAAATGAAGGGGAGGAACTTCAATGAAAAGAAGGTTAAAACCAATGAATTCTCTATCTACATCCATCAAGGTTAGAACTTCGTATCCAGAGTTCTTCGGTAGTTGCTTGGAGTCCAGGTTGGCCACGTTTTCATCATAACTGAGTAGTTAAACTTATCTTTATTAATATAATATCTTGTAGTTTGTCTGGAGATTTTATTTATAGGCCTTCACACACAGGGTCTTGATGTTGAAATTAGTGGGTAGTTGTAATTTAGGTTCAAGATTGATTTACTTGGTTAATGTTGATCTGATGAGTGTTATCCTATAATAGATGATTATGGTTAGTCAAATTTTCAACGGAGAATCATTTGGGAAATTATTTTTTCAGGTAAGTGATGGTTGTTTATTTTTCCGTTGATGTGATATGTGCTTGTCAAAAGCTTTATTAGTATTGCATGCATGGTATATGATTTTGAAAAAGAAATGAACATCATCTGATTGAAATATTTTCAATTGCATGCAATGAATATGATTACTTTAGTGTACAATTATATTTTTTTATCCATTGTGATTATGATGTTTGATTGATGGTTGGCTCTTGTACCACTCATTTTACAAGATATTTCCACGCTTGACTAACATACCATGCTTGGTATATACTAACACTTTTCTCGGGTACGACACCTAGTATGGGGATATTCATATATTATTGGCTCGGGTACCACACCGGTACATACAAACGATTGACATGGGTACCACGTCAAGTGCACTAATAGTTTGTGTGTCGATTAAATGAGAGAACCAAATTTACTTCTTTATGACGTGATTGTTGAAATTTTGTTTCATGAGCGGACCGAACTTATTTTTTATGTTATATTTATCATATGTTGGTCCTTGAGTATTGGGTGGATGTATTTAAATGATTGGGTAGTATTTTTATAGACTGGGGTGCATTCTAAATACCTTGGTGAAGTTTCAGGGATCCTTAGAGGGTTAGGTTATTTGAAGGGTGTGATGATTTAGTTATATCTTGTTGTAGAGTTGTGGATCATGTGAATAGTGAATGTTATGTCTAGGTGAAAACTGGAGTCAGGGATATATTTCTGATAGTGATTATAATTTTATGTTATCTGTTTGATTAAATTTTTGTAGGGACTAGGTGTTGGCACTAGGGCTTCGGGGAGAATAGTAGTCTAGTTAACAACGTTAGAAGTGAACTTGTATTCAGAAAATCTCTATTTGATAGAAGGGGTTATATTATGATCTAATATGACCTATATGGTGGAGGAGTTGGAAGTGAAAGGAGGTTAATGACTTGAGATAGAGTGTCTGCGTTTCAGGTAATTCTACATGTAGTGAGAGTGGTAACTGAATGGATTAGGAAAAATCTATACTAAGAATTATCTCATGGAACACAATCTAAAATAAAGTAGATTGTACCCTACCTCGTAGCCGATAATGTGCGCTCTCAATTCGCTGAACTAAAGTTTTTTCCCCTTAAGGAAATTGTTCCACTCAAGTACCTGAGGTTAATGGTAAATATCCTCCTTGAATAGAATGGTCTTATTCATTGATGTATCAGTACCTAAAAAAAGGGTAGTATGAACAAATATTTATTATAACTAATTGGAAATATCACAATCCTTTGGGTCTGACACAAATTAAAAATTAAATAATTAATAGTATGATGGGAATAAATTTAACTTGTGATAGATCTAAATGTAGCACCACTTTTAATAATTTCCTTAGACTGAGAAGTTATTACAATTGATTTTCCCCAAAATTCATAATTTAATTATAACGAAATATAAAAGTACACGCCATTTTTTTTTATGGATCTAAGCTTTTATTTTTTTTCTCTTTGTCTAACCATTTATTTTTTTACTTCATGAATGTAAGTTCTAATAAAGGAGATTGATCATCTTATATCTGACCATTCAAAGAGAAATAATTGTGGCTATGGCTGAAAGTTTAATATAATTTGTGATAAGGCTAAAATATTTATCACTCATCCAATGAATTTAGTGAATTGTCTGAGATGCATGACCACACCAATAATTAATCTTGTTACATAATGCATATGATTGATGGCAAAAGATCTTTAACTTTGACCTTTCGTTTTGGTATTCTAATTTCTAGCACTTTGATTAAGTTCTTAAGATGTTACTGCACACATAAATAATAATAACTAGTGAGCTAGTAGTTTTCATCTTTTTCTTGAAAACATTCTCTATTTCTTTTAAAAGATATTTTCTTCTTTTAAAATATTTAAACAAATATTTCTTATTTTCTACTGGAATTTGGATAACACTCACGAAGTTTATGGTGATGAAGATGCACTATTAATGGATATGCTCATATCTTTTATCACACTTCAAATATCAAAATTTGATGATTTCAAGGTAAACCTTAATTTTGAGAAGTTCCTCTAATTTTAGTTTTATTCAGTATAAGCCATGTACAATTAATTTTTGTATGGATACTTGAACTGCTTTTTTATATTAACTGTGTTATGAAAGAATCTCTCTATGTCTCTCTCTAGAGAAAAACATAAAGATAGATTTATAAAAGAGTGAAAATTTACATTGATACAAAAAACTAGTGGGTCATTCAAGATAACTTTCGTCCATATGATATTATTCATTGTTATATATTTAATGGAAGAGAATGAACTTTTTCAAGTGTTAACACAAATATTTTGCTTCATAACCAAATCATCTAGGATTGGGACCATTACTATGATATCACCTTGCTAGAAATCAAGTAATAAAAAATCTCAAACCTCTTTCGTTGTTTAGATTCATCATATATGAACGTGTTCTGAGCCATTTATACCATATGAAAACCTTAGATTAGTAGATATTAAATTAGCATGATCGTATTGTTGAAAATTAAACAAACATTGAATTACTGTTTGTTTTACATTTTCTACTAGAATATGGATAACTAACACAAAGTATATTGTGGAGATGCCATAATGGCAGTTCCGATATCTTGTATTGCACCTCAAGCTGATGTTTTACAAGTAAGCTTTTAAACATTCCTTCATTATTTAGCATGCATATTTTAAGGTGCTTAATTTTGTTCCTTTTAAGACATTTACAGAAATCTTTTGATGCATTTTGGAATAACTTTTTTAACGTTAGTTCTCTTATGGAAGAAAGATAAAGTTATCTAACTAGTCTAAGGCTTCATTTGTCATTTTAAGATTTTAAGATGTCTAAATCTGAATGCATATCTAATGATAACATGTGTAATAAAATTCTTTAAATTGACATCTACATATTAAGATTATGTATTAAGATTATGTATTAAGATATGAATTATAAATAGTTAATATAACGTGTTATTGAACTTGTAAGTATCCTTCGACTTAGTAAAATAGAACCATAGGGGCTTCATCTTAGTGAACCTCTAGAAAAAATCATGCTCATCTCCAATCATCACTGGCCTAAAGAATCTCCTTGTCTCATAAACCTCATCTATCTAAGGATTCACATCACCAATATGATGGACCCATATTTAACCTGAGTGATCATATCTGATGAAGTTGGTGCTAGTGCAATCGTCTCCTAAACTAGTGTAGCTGCTTTCTCTAATGTTGTATTAAGAGTTTATAGAAGTGCATGACTCAGATCTATCTTTAAATCATGCTCATATTTTTACATATAATCTTAAAATAAATATGAGACATATTTTTTACTTTTATTCTATTTTTAAAATTAAAAACTCTCTTCATACATTATAACCATCAATTCTATAATAGTAAATAATATCATATCGACAAAATATATCTTGAAAGACCTATCATTTTTTGGAATTAATGTAAGACTTCACTAAAAAAAGGAAAATTAACATAAAAAGTTGTTCAAGAAAGACCCTTATAATCGGAGGAACTTTACAAAAGCTTATCTCAATAACATCAACTTTTGATTCTTGTTATGTAATAAAGGATATCGGAACTTCCATTAATGATGCATCTTCATCACCATCCACTTTGTACTACTTATCCATATTCAAGTAGCAAATATGAAAAAAAATTAATTAGATCTTTTGTAAATGACCGGCCTCTGTAAATTAAAAACATGTATGAAGTGATCAAGAAAGTTTTCAAAAAGATGTAAACATATGTACGTACGTACATACATACATACATACATACATACGTACATACATACATTTACACTACTATTATTTAAAAATCAATATTTAGTAAGATTGTATTATGTGTTACAACTACTAAATTAAAACATCTAGAAACAAAGACAAATTTATACCGTTATTGCAGATACATTAGTTTGATATAATATAGTATGGATACATTTTTCCGGTATATATATATCACATGTATGCCTAATCATTAATTTCATATACCGGGAAACTGTATCCATACTATATTGTATCAAACTAATGTGTATGCAATAATGGTCTAAATATGGCTTTGTTTTTAGATATTTTAATTTAGTAGTTGTAACGCATAATGTAATCTTACTAAATATTTATTTTTAAATAATAGTAGTTTAAATATATATATGTATGTATGTATGTATGTATGTGTGTATGTATGTATGTATGTATGTATATTTACATTTTTTTGGAAACCTTCTTCATCACTTCATACATGTTTTTAATTTACAAAAGATCTAATTAATTTTTTTTTTATATTTGCTACTTGAATATGGATAAGCAGTACAAAGTGGATGGTGATAAAGATGCATCATTAATGGAAGTTCCGATATCCTTTATCACATCGCAAGAATCAAAAGTTGATGTTATTAAGGTAAGCTTTTGTAAAGTTCCTCCGATTATAAGGTGCTTTCTTGAACAATTTTTTATGTTAATTTTCCTTTTTAGTGAAGTCTTACATTTATGCCAAACAATGATAGGCCTTTCAATATATATTTTGTCGATATGATATTATTTACTACTATAGAATTGATGGTTATAATGTATGAAGAGAGTTTTTAATTTTTAAAATAGAACAAAAGTAAAAAAATATGTCTCGTACTTGTTTTAAGATTATATGTAAGACATCAAAATATGAATGTGCATATGAATGATAAGATGTGCATTAAAAATCTCTCAATAGACTACTCAATATTAAGATGACGTATTAAAATTTTAACACTAATTTATAAGACTACTTATTATCGGACATATGAATATGTAAAAAGTTTCTTTGATTAAAAATGTATTAAATATATAGTATAGGAAAAATGGATAAATGATACTAAACAATGAACGAATTTGCAGTAACACACTCATACTTTATGGAGGACCTAGTATCCCCTTGAATATTATTTTTTAAAGCATCATTTTGACATTTATCTAGAGCGACACAAGCCAAAATTTGATTATAAAAGAACATAAGGATTAATGAGATAAATTTCAATTGAAGTGTTAATGAAGGGTTACCCTTTTTTCTTTGTTGGAAGCAGTTTTTCTAAAAGACGGGATGTGTGAGGTGAGGCATTTTATGCTATTAGGGGTATGACGTAATCTCCGAGATATAGAGCGTAAGTCCCAGAGATCTACGCGGCGTAATATCATGTATATTTAATTTTATAATTTTATTTCAAAGAAAATAAGCGAATGTAAACATTTAATAAATTTACAACTAAATTTTAATAAATAACATTTAATATATAGAAAACAATATTATGATTTTAAATTCAGAAATGTATTAATAACAAATAATGAAGAAAAAAAGTATTACAATTACTATTTGAGAAATATATTTACTCCAATAACAATAAATATGATTTAAAGAAAAAAAGTTCTTAAAAACTAAAAAATTAACGCCCCAGGCGTACATTTTTTTGTCCATGGCTTAAACTTTTATTCACAGAGCTTACACCCCAAATTCTAAGACCACCTACCCTCTGAGACTCACCACGGGACTCGCCCCAAAAAAGTTTTTGAAACCACTGGTTGGAAGAGTGCAAATGAGTGATAACGATCAAACTCCTTTGTTTTTACCTTTAAATCAACATGCATGTACAAATGAAATAACAAAGAGTTGACATTTTATTTCTCTCACCTGATAAATTCCCAAGAAGTTCATTAAAAAATTATTTACGAGGGTTATAGGATCCGGCAAATTATGAGTGTATTAAAGTGAATTCAGTCATACTAAATGTGTCATTTTACCAAGAAAATTATAAAACTAAAATCAATTTAATATAACATGAATAAACTATTTCTTAAAAAAATAATGATTGATGGTTGTGATTGTTAGTTATAGTGGTGGTGGATGTCAATTAAAAAAGGTTTATTGACTATTAATGGTGTTGTGGATAGTAGCTATTGATAGCGGTGGTGGTAGAAGTTGATGGTAGTATTTTTGTGGTGGTTGATAGCTAAACAATAGTGATAACTAACAGTTGTGATGATTGATGATGATGGGTAATAATATATAATTCTGATTTATGATGGTAATTGTTGATACTCTTTGACAAATTTTGTATAATGATGTTTGGTGTAAATAATAATTGTAAATAGTGGCTGGTGATGGTCTGGATTGATTGTAGCTATTGATAGTGGCAGTCATTAAGAAATGTAGCTACTAATTGTGGTAGTGATTGAAGTTGATAGTAGTAGTTTGGTGGTAGTTGATAGTTGGAAAATAGTGATAACTAATAGTTGTGGTGATTGATGATAATGGTTGACAACATATAGTTGTGAATTATGATGGTGATTGTTGATACTGTTCGGTGATTTTGTTATGATAATAATTGGTGGAGAAAATGGCCAAATGACCCCCCATTCTATTAGTGGATTCTCAACTACACACTTATATTTTAGGAGGGTCCTATTACCCCCTTGAACTATTTTATAGTAAAATTATTTGCTCTCTAATGCTGAGTTGGCAAAGAAAGTGTAATTCACTTTCTTAAAGAGAGTGAGATGCAAACTTTCTTATTTTTCTTTTTTCATATTAATTTTCTGTTTTTTTTTTAAATTTATGTATGCTACTTTTTACTTTTATTTATCTTTTTCATTTTATTTTCTTTCTCTTCTTTCTCTATCTCTTCAACACTCCGTTTGATTTAAGTTGTCTGAAAAAAGTATGAAATCACCTCACGGTTAATAATAGTTACTACTAACACTATCTCCTTTCTTCTTATTTTTTCAAAACAAATCGACTTCACTTGAAAAAATAAGAAGAATACGAGATCAAATTAAAAATCAACACTTTTGCAAAGCTAAGTGTTCATAAGTTGAAGCACAAGAACATAAAATTGAACAATATAGAGGAAATTCAGTTGAGTAAATAAAATAATAAAGCATCAAAGTCAAAATTAGTATCTTTTACAACTAAATTTTTACTACTTCAAGTATAACAACACACAAAATTGAAGAAACCCAGATTTGAATCAGATCCGAAAGTTGATTAGTGATTACTATACAAGTATATCAACATCAAATTCTTTAACATGAACAACCCAGAAGATTTTATCCTTTTAAATTATTGTGAGCTAAATCAATATGTTTACGACTTTGAAAATCCATAAACTTTCAAGGATTTCACCAATCAAATTCATATCTCATTCAAATATACTTCATTTTTTAGCTCCCCAAACTCCGACAATATTCTCATCGGAGAACACCCATTAAATACCAAACCTAGATATTCAAGATTGGCTTGTATAAGAAAATTGAGAACTTCTCTGAAAATAATTCAAACAAAAATTGAGAAACTAAATTTTTGAGATTTTAGAAATGGAACTTGAAATTTCCACTTTAATGGCAGAAAATTTGTAGCCAAAGAAAAGGAAAAAGAAAAGAAGAATGGGCTGAAATAGAAAAGAAAACAAATACAAAAGGGAAATAGAATAAAAAAGTAGAATAATAATATTTTAATAAAAAAAATACAATATATTTATGTCTAGGGGAGTAATAGAACCCCCGTAAAATATAAGTGTGTAGTCGAGAATTGACTAATAGATTGGAGGGTCATTTGACCATTTTCTCTAATGGGTGTAAATAATAATTGTATATAGTGGCTGGTAGGGGTGTTGATTGATTGTAGTGATTGGTAGTGGTGGTTATTAAGAATAGTGGTTGTGGGTAGTTGATTGTTGTAGTTGAAAATGAAGAGCAATGATGATGAAAATTGATAATGACAAGGTGTGGCGATAGCGGTGAATAAATGGAATTGGTGAACTATTATATTTCAAGAAATCTTTGAATAGACATGTTAATGTACTTCATCCTTCATGTGTGAATAATTTGATAAGTCTTTTGAGACATATTTTTTCCATATTGTCATGAACCAAAAAGGGATGTGATGATACTTGTCTTATCACACCAAGAAAAGTCAGCATAAAAACCAACCTTGATGATAAAATGTGGAAATAAAATTAAAAAAATAGAAATTTTATAGTCAATTACAAATGCGGATAATAAGTCAACTTAACTAAATCCCCAAAACCTGATTGTCACGTGCACAAACCTCTAATGTATTACATTAGATTTGAAAGAAAACACAAGTCTCAAATTATGTTATCGCTAAAATAGAACAAGATCATAAATAGGAGTAAGAAGGTCCACTGAGATGACAAAAACCTACATCACAAATCTACACAGGAAGCCTCAGAAAAGAAGATAATAGAAAGTATCACGAAGATCCAGGCACGTAACCTACAAAAATATAGAAGCAAGGGGTGAGTACCGAACCACCAGTACTCATCAAGTAAACTTCTAAACACAAGCTAAGGGAATAGAAAACAGGTAATCGTTACCACCCCAACTGAACCTCTACAACTACAACCTATATAAAACCAGTCAAACCTAACAATTCACAATTTACATAGCACACAACTCAACAACAACCTTTAACAATTATATATACTCAACAACAAACTCAATATTCATCAATCATAAGTTCCAAAGAAAGGCACTCACCAGATCAACAATACACAAGATCAAGTTCACCAATACAAAAGATGTGCAATGCAATGAAATGCAATGTCAAGTATAGTGATGCATGCCTGAATAAACGATACACACCCGCTGTCTCTCAGTCCGGGACTCTTAGGGGAAATATTTGTTCATGCATTTGTCGCGGTGTGTGACATGACTCTCGATAATAAAATCTGGTGCAGCGTGTAACATTTCCCTAGATAATAGAATCCTTCGTGGCGTACGACGCATCCCTCGAATCATAATATTTTTTGCTGCATATGACACGTCCCTCGAAATGGTACATTCTCTTTTATTTCTTATTCTTTCTCAATTCACATAACACTTGTCACAACAATATCTAAGAACAATGTAAATTACATGTTCACACAAATAATGAGGAGATTGCCATTTTCATAACAATGTACAATTCACAATAGCACAATCGTAATACAACATCAACAATCAATCAATAGGTCATTCAAACCATTTTCAACACATCACACACAAATAATTAATCACGTTGCCTTTTATTACCCCTTTTTCATCATTAGAATTATTCAATATGGACAAGTCAACATGTCACCAAGTCCCATTACTCCCTAACACATACCACAAGGAAATACACGATTTTATACACTTAACAAGGGCTTAGAAATCCACTTTCCTCAAATAGTTGAACAATCACTCCGGGACTTGAGCCTTCCATTTCGTTGGACTTCTTAATCAATTCAATCTATTCAAATAAATAATCACAATAATATTTTGAAACTAAAAACACCATATTACTATATGTCTAGCTTAGACCCAAAAATTCAGCCCAAATCTATATTCAAGTTCCTAATTTTAATTCCAATCAACATGTCAACTCTAATATTAGTTTTAGTATCACATGATAATTTTAAGTTTTGATCTGCTATGGTAAGTAATTAAATATTATGTGTATTATATTATATGAATATCATTAAATTTAAGATGTTTGGAGAAATTGATACTTAACCTAGTCTTGATTTTTTTTAAAAATATTATAGTTGACATGTTGATTGGAATCAAAATTAGGAACTTGATGATAAATTTGGGGTGAATTTTTGGGTCTAAGCTAGACATATAGTAAAATGGGTATTGTTAGTTTCAAAATCTTATTGTGATTATTTATTTGAATAGATTGAATTGATTTAGAAGTCCAACGAATGGGAATATTCAAGTCTCGGAGTGATTGTTTGACTATTTGAGGCAAGTGAATTTCTAAACCATTGTTAAGTGTATAAAATTGTGTATTTCTTTGTGGTATGTGTTAGTGAGTAATGGGACTTGGTGATGGGTTGACTTGTCCATATTGAATCATTCAAAAGATTAAAAGGAGGTAATAAAAGGCAACGTGGTTAATTATTGGTGTGTGATGTGTTAAAAATGGTTTGAAAGACTTATTGCTTCATTGGTGATATTGTATTATGATTGTGTTGCTGTGAATTGTGCATTGTTATGAAAATGGTTATCTCTTCATTATTTGTGTGAACATGTCATTTGCATTGTTCTGAGACATGGTTGTGACAAGTGTTTGTGAATTAAGAAATAATAAGAAATTAAAGATGAATGTACCATTTAGAGGGACGTGTCACGTGCCGTGATGAATATTCTAATTTGAGGGACGTGTCATATGCCACGATGAATTCTATTATCTAGGGATGTATCGCACACCTCGACGTTTTATTATCGGGGATCATGTCGTATGCCACAATGAATGCATTAATAGATATGTCCATCATGGGTCCCGGACTAAGAGACAATGGGTGTGTATCGTTAAGTCTAACATGCATCACTATACTTAATATTGCATTTCATTGCATTGCACATCATTGTCATTGGTGAACTTGATCTTCTGTGTTGATGATTTTGTGAGTGCCTTTCTGTGGAACTTGTGATTGATGAATATTGAAATTATTGTTGAGGATATGTAATTGTTAGAGTTTTGTTATTGAGTTGTGTGCTATGTAAATTGTGAATTGCTAAATTGGACTGATTTTGTGCAGGTTGTAGTTGTGGAGGTTCAGTTGGGGTGGTAAGGAGTACCCGTATTCTATTCTCATAGCTTGTGTTTAGAAGTTTACTTATTGAATACCGCGTGGTTTGGTACTCAGCCCTTGCTTCTACATTTTTGTGCGTTACAAGCCTGGATCTTCATGATACTTTCTATTCTCTTCTTTTCTGAGGCTTGCTGTGGAGATTTTTGAGGTAACTTTTTGTCATCTCATCTTACTCCAATTTATGATCTTGTTCTATTTTAGAGACAACATCATTTGAGACATATGTTTTCTTTCAAGTCTTGTGTAATGCATGAGAGGCTTAGTGCATGTGACAACAAGGCTTTGGGAATTTAGTTAAGTTGACTTATTATCTGCATTAGTAATTGAGTATAAAACTTAATTTTTTTTAAATTTTATTCCCGAATTTTATCACAATGGTTGGGTTTTAGGGTGACTTGTCATGGTGGGAGAAGACGAGTTCCATAGGTCTCACCTGTATACAAGCTGAGTCTAAGTAGAATCTCGAGGATCGGTATGGAGGCGTCTGTACTTATATTTGAGAGGCCATAGTGACTTTTAGGAAATATCTTTGCAATGCATATATGTTGTCCCATACCCCACCACCCACACTAAGTAGTGCATTCTTAAGAAGCCATAGTTCATTAACATTCTTTGTGGTGGTAAGCCTTAACCGACATAGACCATGTGAGCAATTCATGGAATCTCGGTGTCACCGTCACTGGATAAGGGATTCCTACTTGCCTAAGGTAGGACCATTGTTTTATAGCTTAAGTGGATCCACTAGCTTGACCTATGTGGGAACATAGTTATAGGATAGGAAGATTGCTACTAGATACCCCGCCTCAACTCACGGATGAGCATCCATCTCAAGAGGTTGCTACTAGATACCCCGCCTCGACTCACTAATGAGCATTCACCCCAATTCATATCCACTCGGTGCTTAGCATTATTCCCCACGGAGTACATTACATTCACTGTTATGGGATAAGAGATTGTTTCTAGATAACCCGCCTCAACTCATGGATGAGTATCCATCTCAAACCCAACATTCATTAAAATGGGCTATAGGGATTGTTACTAGATACTCCGCCTCAACTCCCGGATGAGCATCCATCCCATCCCAAAATTCATTCATTGGAAAGCTCATAGATTAAAAGATGAGAGTAGCCTTTCACCTAAGAATCCACTTATTGTGAGAAGGTTCTTTCACAACAAGTCATTATCATTCATTAGAGTACAATTGAGAATAGCCTTTCAATCAACCCATCATCATTAACTTTATCATATAAACTTCATTCATTAGTCATTCATGAGTTTGTGTATGTGAGAATAACCTTTCACATATAGCATCATCATTCATAGGTGCTAATTGAGCAATACCATTCAATCATAACACACTTTCATTCTAAACATGATCATTATACATTCATTGAAATCATACACACATACTTTACATCATGATCACAGATAGATCCTTCATATATAGAGGTACAAGGAAGATATCCATCAATTCAATATCACAATATACATAGTAAGTAAACACCTCTACCTTTCAAGTGGATCAATAGATCAAGCACAATTCTACTTCAATATGTAATTTGATCATAACTTGCCCTTCAAGGTAAAGAACCAACATCAACATAAATCCAAGATATTACAATAGATAATGAAATTGACATGATTCAATCACTTAATTCAATATAAGAAAGAACAATTCAACATACTTGCATAATTAATCAACTTCCAATCACAAATCACAATTTAGGAAATTGGGGGAGAACATGGGTTCTAGGAAGAAATCATCTTAATTTATATTTAAATCCACAATTCATTCATAATTCAATGCAATAAAGCCTTAAGAAATTATTTAGAATCGAACCCATGCATAGATTGAAATCTAGGGTTTTGGGGAAACTTTGAAGATTTGAATCACTTTTGAAGTTGGCTCCTTGAAAGATAATAAGTCAAGGATGAAGACCAACATAAATTTTTATGAAGAATCCCACGAAAATCCCTTGAAAAACTTTAAGATTTGACCTTGAGAGCTTGAAGTCTTCACCTCCAATGGAAGTTTCTAGAGAGAGAACTTTAGAAGGGGAGGGGAGGTTTTGATTTGGGTTTTGAAATAATCAAGTCTAAAATAAAGTTTAATACTTTTAATACTCTTAAAATACTTTAATAAACCCAAAATAACCGTCCAAACACTTGACTAACCTAATTAGCTAATTACCAAACAACCCCTCACTTGGCCGAACCAAATCTGTAGAATGCACCAGTGGTGACTCATGACCACCACCCACAGACCATGGGTGGGACCACGAGCCATCCTTGCTGTTCGTGGTCTGGTTCATAGAGTGGTATTTTGAGGGCTTGACCTACAGAGGCCATCCACGGGGCGTGGATTGACCTACTGGTCGTGAACCCCATCCGTAGGTCACCCTAAATTTCCAGCTTTTGGTGATCTTGGGGTCTTGTGGGTTAGGCTTTAGGGTCCTCCTCAAGGACCCCTAGGGTGGTCCTTGGGGACTCGTACCTTGACGTTTAACCCCTTAAACCCTCAACCAAAGCTCGGGACAACATCAAACTACCTCAAACCTCATGACAAACGTACACACTCACTAGTTAGGCTCTAGTTTCACTTATTCATTTTACGAGTCGTTACACGTGGAAGCCGTCCCAGAAACCTACAGCTATTGGACCAAGTACCATGATAAGTTCGAAGGTACGTGGTCTATTTGATGGTCCGTCAAAGGGGATGTGGTCATCTGCGTCAGATTTTTAAGTAGGGGCATTTTCATTTTCCCCCCTATGCATTGTACACCTAAACTACGTCGTTTAACCCCTAAACTACGTCGTTTTGGTCATTTTTAGCCTCGAAACTAAATTAGAAACCAACCTAATAAATTATTCACCAAAAATTCATCGATCTTAGAGCAAAACAAAAGGAAAAGTCTAGCAGCCCTAGTCCAAGAACGCAGTAAGTTCTCATAAGTTCCAGGCCTGAAATCAAAAGATTTCTTGGTGAATTTCTTCACCAGGTATTTGGGTATTCACTAGTGGATTCCTTTCACCCATTAGGTCCTTAGAATTCAGTCATATTCTTGATTCCCTCCATATTATCTAGACCTAGGATTTCTAGAATTTTAGCAAATTACTATGATTTAGTTATTTTCACGTTCCTAATCAGATTACCATGTCTTAGTATTGTTTTTGCATAGATTCTTGCATAAACTCAAAACCCTAGTTATGTAGTTCTTTTTGTTCATTAATTACATTAGCTAGGATAGATAAACAGATATACATGCCTTAGCTTTTGAATGTTTCATTATCAGAATAAAAGTTGCATTTTCAGGCTTGCATGTCAAATTGTTGAACTATCCAGTTTACTTAAGTTATGCTATAATTTACACATATTCAGTTGGGAGTAGGATTTATACCGAGTTGGACTAGGGTCAGTCACCCTCAAAGTCCTAGAACTACATTCCCCCGTAGGTAAAGTCTACTCTGTTGGCATCAGATTAGTGATCATGCCAATCATGCCTCTATACCTTTGGCAGGGTATATTGGGTTCTCTCGATGGGGCTTATTCATCGGACTCCACATTTAGCTCATGTGATTTTATGTCGGTTATTAGTGGCTCCCACAGTCAGATTCTAGTGCATTGACCAGGTTACTAGTTATAATCCAGTATTTTGTTTCAGCATGTATAAACTTGGTGATTGTATTCAATTAGTACATGTTCAGTATTTTTAGTATAGTATCATGCTCACTTATATCATTGCTCAGTTAAATGCATTTTTCATTTATGTATATTGTTCAACTTTATTCTATCATGCATCAGTACCTTTCAAGTACTGACGTATACTCTGCGCTACATCTTCTCATGAAGTAGTTTCAGGTCCTCACCATTCAGATCACGCATAGATCGGTTCCCAATCTTCAGTTCAGCAGCATCAGTGGTGAGTCATCATTCTTCGAGGACGATTGAAATGATTATCTTTCTACTTTTCAGTCTTTAGTTTTCAGTTTTGTTAGATTTAGCTTGGGCTTGTCCGAGCATCTCTAGTCGCTTTATTTCAGACATAGCTAGATTCAGTTTTAGCTTAGGAGTTTGATATTTCAGTTGTCATTGAACTCATATTATTTTATTCAGTTAGTAATGGGTATTCCCCATCATTTCAGTTATATGATTTTTAACTTTCCTCATAGAATTATCTTATTTCAGTTATCTTAGTATGCTTATGTTATGCCAGCAGGGTAAGCTTGGGATCACTCGTGATCGTAGGTCCCGTGTCCGCGTACTGGGGGTAGTCTCGGGGTATGAAAAACTTGGTATCAGAGCATTAGGTTCAAGAGTCCTAGGATGTATGAAAAGCCGCACTAAGTAGATTCATTTTTATTGGTGTGAAGTGCACCACATCTAATGAGACAAATGTATGCATTTCGATTAGGGTCGTATTCTATGGTTACAATTCTACCATACATGTCTTTTTCATTTTGTCGAAAATCAATTTTACGGTATTTGATGGAAGGACGGGGAATACTTTTGAACAACCCGTTATAATAGGAAAGCCTTATATTCCCTGAGGAGGTTCTACCACGTGTAAATGCTCTGTAATCTTTAACCTTGAATGCTATTAATAGATTCTATAGTAATAGTCCCTCAGACTCGGAAAGTAATAACGAAAATAGCATGTTACACTATGATTTTGCATCAGAAGAGAGATTTCGAGAAATGGCAGATGTTTTTAAAAAAATTATCGAATTCAAAATAAATGTCCGCTAGCACGTTGATCGGGTAATTCAAAAAAATTGGAATTAGCACTCAATTTCTGGTACCAACGGGTATCACCCCCCCCAAAACAACGTTCTCTTTCAGGCCTTGAGGCTAAGAAGTGTTTTAGGAAAACTTCACTTTCTTTCTATTCTTATCGTGCTGGGTGTGATCTACCTTCTAACTCGTCGTTATGCATTTCAGATCATGTCTCCTTGTAGAGCTTACACAAGGAATGCTAATTCCATGAATGCTAGCACATTTCCTCCAGTTCTAGACTAAGAAGTTTCAAATGCAGAGTTTTGGAATTCTATTCAACTTTTGGCTCAGAGTGTGACAAACCAGAACAATCAGCAAGCCCCAGTTCTTACCAATGCTAATGTTGGTCAGCTGCAACTAGAGTGCGGGATTTTGTTAGGATGAACCCACCAGAGTTCCTAGGGTCACAAATTGGAGAAGATCCCAGAACTTCTTTGATGAGGTCAAAAAAATCTTTGGACTGATGCAGGTAACTGGGAATGATAGGGTTGAGTTGGCATCTTTCTAGCTTAAGGATGTGGCTTACATTTGGTTCATCAGTGGAAGGAAAACATGTGTACTGATGCAACTCTTGTGACTTGGGAGTGTTTTAATGAAGCATTTCTGGACAGGTTCTTTCCAAGAGAGTTAAGAGAGGCAAGGGCACATGATTTTATGAATTTGAGGCAAGGTACAATATCAGTCCAAGAGTAAGGACTCAAGTTCACCCAACTCTCCAGGTATGCTCCTTACCTGGTTGCCGATTCCAGGGCTCAAATGAACAAGTTTCTGTATGGGGTATCCGACTTAGTGAAGACGGAGGGTAGAAATGCTATGTTGCTGGAGAATATTAACATCTCTAGGCTCATGACTCATGCTCAGTAGGTTGAGGGAGATAAGCTTAGGGAACAGGCTAAGGAGAACAAAAAGTCTAGGACAGGCGATTATGAGTATTCTCAATAGAAATTAGGTGGTGGAACTCACTCTCAGTTCCAACAAAAATCTTCAGCCCCAGCACCTTCATCAGTTACTGTTCCATTCTCCAGGTTTCGATAGGATCAGAAAGGTAGGGCATCAGGCTCTAAGTCTCAAGGGAGTGTTTCAGGTACCAGAACCTACCCAACTTGTCCAAAGTGTGGTAAGAACCATCCGAGCGAATGTGTTGCGGGAAAGGAAAGATGTTTTGGGTGTGGTCAGTATGGTCACAAGTTGAGAGATTGTCATTTTTCTAAACATGGTCAAGGATGTATTAATGGTAGAGCTCAGTCCACAACTTCAGCAGCACAAGTAGGTCACCCGACTCAGCAGGGTAACTCATCTGGTATAGATGGCGGTCAGCGCCACAACAGGTTGTATGCTCTTCAGGCTCTCCAGGATCAGGAAGATTCTCCTAATGTGGTCACTGGTATGTTACGAGTCTTCCATTTGGTTGTTTATGATTTGTTAGATCTAGGGGCTACTCTTTCCTTTGTAACTCCATATATAGCAGTATACTTCAGTGTTAGTCCAGTAACTCTTTCAGAACCCTTCTCATTCTCTACTCCAGTTGATGACCCAGTTATAGCTAGACGTGTATAAAGAAATTGCCCTATCACAGTCTCTCAGAAAGTCACCTCAGCAAATCTTGTGGACTTAGAAATGGTAAACTTTGATGTCATTCTACGCATGGATGGTTACATTCCTGTTATGCCTCAGTCGATTGTAGAACTAGGATCGTTCATTTTCAGTTTCCAGACGAGCCAATCTTAGAATGGAAGGGTAGTAGCTCAGTGCCTATGGGTCAATTCATTTCTTACCTTAAGGGTAGAAAGATGATCTCTAAGGGTTATCTCTATCATCTAGTTAGAGTTAAGGATTCAAGCTCTGAAACCTCAACTCTTGAGTCAATCCCAGTAGTAAACGAGTTTCGAGAAGTGTTTCGAGAAGATCTTTCGGGAGTTCCTCCTCAAAAGGAAATTGACTTTGGAATTGATGTTCTTCTAGATACCCATCCCATTTCTATTCCTCCTTACAGAATAGCTCCAGCTGAGCTTAAGGAATTGAAATAATAGTTGAAAGACTTCCTAGATAAGGGCTTCATCAGACCCAGTATTTCCCCATTGGGTGCACCAGTGTTGTTCGTGAAAAAGAAAGATGGTTCTCTCAGGATGTGCATTGACTATAGGCAGTTGAACAAAGTCACAATCAATAATAAGTATCCCATCCCCAGGATTGATGAATTGTTCGACCAATTTTAGGGTGCTAGTCATTTCTCGAAGATAGACCTCAGATCTGGTTATCATTTACTCAGAGTCAGAGATAGTGACATTCCAAAGACATCCTTCAGAACTCGGTATGGTCATTATGAATTTTTAGTTATGTCATTTGGACTAACCAATGCTCCTACAGCTTTCATGGATTTGATGAACATGGTGTTCAAGCAGTAATTGGACTTGTTCGTTATCGTCTTTATTGATGATATCCTCATTTACTCTAGGAATAAGGAAGAGTATGTACCTCATTTGAGGGTTGTCCTGCAAACTCTCAAATATCGCTAGTTATTTGCTAAGTTTAGTAAATGTGAGTTTTGGTTGCAATCGGCTGCTTTTCTTGGGAATATTGTGTCTAGCGAAGGGATCCGAGTGGATTCTGAGAAACTAGAAGCAGTGAAGCAATGGCCCAGACCTATCTCTCCTACAGATATCATAAGTTTCTTGGGTTTGGTGGGTTATTACAGAAGGTTCATGGAAGGATTTTCATCCATAGCTTCTCCACTGACTAAGTTAACTCAGAAAAAGGTCAAGTTTCAGTGGTCAGATGAGTGTGAGAAGAGCTTTGGAGAATTAAAAACTAGGTTAACTACAACTCCTATTTTGACTCTACCAGAGGGTTCGGACGGTTATGTGATCTATTATGATGCGTCTAGAGTTGGCCTAGGTTGTGTGCTGATGCAGCAAGGTAAGGTTATAACTTATTCTTCTAGACAACTTAAGGTGCATGAGAAGAACTATCAGACTCATGACCTCGAGCTTGCGGTAGTGGTATTTGCCCTTATGATTAGGAGCATTACTTGTATGATGTTCACGTAGATGTGTTCACAAATCATAAGAGCCTTCAGTATTGTGTTCACCCAGAAAAAATTGAATCTTTGCCAAAGGAGGTGGCTTGAGTTACTCAAGGACTATGATATGAATGTGCTTTACCATTTTGGCAAGGCCAATGTAGTAGCAAATGCTCTTAGCAGACTATATAGGGTAGTGTAGCGTATGTTGAGGAAGAAATGAAGGAATTAGCGAAGGAGGTTCACCGGCTTGCTCGCTTAGTAGTTTGCCTCATGAGCATATCAGATGATGGTGTAATAGTTCATAATGGGTCAGAATCTTCATTTGTAGCAGAGGTTAAGGAAAAAAAAGACAGTGATCCTATATTGCTTCAACTAAAGGGTGCAGTTCGTCAGTAGCGAGTTGAGGTTTTCTCCTAAATGGGAGATGGAGTGCTTCGCTATCAGGGTCATTTATGTGTTCCTAAAAAGGGTGAGTTGAGATAAAAGATTCTTCCAGAAGCTCATAACTCCAGGTATTCTATTAATCCAAGTTCCCCAAGATGTACCGTGATCTGCAGGAAGTCTTTTGGTGGAATGGTATCAAAAGGGATATAGCAGATTTTGTGGCTAAGTGCCCAAATTGCCAGCAAGTGAATGTAGAACATAAAAAACCAGGAGGTATGACTCAAGAGATCAACATTCCTACATGAAAGTGGGAAGTGATAAACATAGATTATAGGTTTACCTCGTACTCACAGACAACATGACTCCATTTGGGTGATAGTTGAAAAAGTTACTAAGTCTGTATGGTTTTGGCTGTTAAGACTACAGATTCGGCAGAGGACTACACCAAGCTTTACTTTAATGATATAGTCAGGTTGCATGGGGTTCCTTTTTCTATCATCTCAGATAGAGGTCCTCAGTTTACCTCTCATTTTTGGAAGTCATTTCAAAAGGTCTTGGTACTCAGGTTAATCTTAGCACAACATTTCACCCACAGACAGATGGTCAGGCAGAGCGTACCATTTAGAACTTAGAGGACATGTTGAGAGCTTGTGTGATCGACTTCAAGGGTAGTTGGGATGATCACCTTCCTCTTATAGAGTTCGTCTACAATAATAGCTACCATTCCAGCATTCAGATGGCCCTTTTTGAGGCATTGTATGGTGCAGGTGGAGATCTCCAGTTGGTTGGTTTGAAGTAGGTGAAGCAGCCTTGATAGGGCCAGATTCGGTTCATAATGCTATGGAAAAATTACAGCTCATCAGAGATAGACTTAAGATAGCTCAGAGTCGCCAGAAGTCCTATGCATATGTAAGGAGAAGGGACTTGGAGTTCCAGATTGATGATTGGGTTTTCCTAAAAGTGTCACCTATGAAGGGGGTGATGAGATTTGGCAAGAAAGGGAAGCTCAGTCCTAGATATGTAGGCCCTTACAGGATTTTGAAACAAATTGGAAAGATGGCTTTTGAGTTAGAGTTGCCAGCAAAACTAGCAACAGTCCATCCGGTCTTTCACATTTCATTTTTGAAGAAGTGTGTGAGTGATCCAGCATCCATAGTACCTTCAGAAAGTGTGGCTATGAAAGATAGTCTCACTTATGAGAATGTGCCAGTAGAGATTATTACTCGTCAGGTTTGAAGGTTGAGAAACAAAGAAGTTGCTTCAGTGAAGGTTTTGTAGAGGAGTAAGTCCGTAGAGGGAGCTACTTGGGAAGCAGAAGCAGCCATGAAGGCCAAGTATCATCATCTCTTTCCTTCCTATTCCATTCCAGCTTGACGTAATAGTTCCTCCTCAGTTTCTCAGCCATTCATATGTAGTTTCAGTCTTAGTATCATGTTCCTTCAGTTTGTAATTGCATTTTCAAGGTATTTGCATGTTCTTAGAACTTAGTTCAGTCAAAAATCACTTTCTAGTACTTAGTGGTAGGGTTTGCAACTCTTTCCCTCCATATCCAGCTAGTTTAAACTTCATTCGAGGATGAATGTTCCCAAGGGGGAGATATTGTACCACCTCAGAAACTAGACTTAGAAAATGTAGCAGAATATCACCTAAACCAGTGAACCAAGGCAGGGTTCACCGACCGTGAGATGGACCACGGTTCATTGACCTTCCCGTGGACTCAGCACCAGCCTAGAAGTGGTGGACTACGGGACCCTTCATGGGTTGTGGACCACCTCAAGGGCCGTACTGACACTCGTGAAGGCCAAGCACAACCCACCAGGCCTAGACATCAGACCACGGGACCCTTCACGGGCCGTGGTGATGCAATCCAGATTGCCTCAAGGCCATCCACTAACGAACTTTAATGTATTGAAGGTTTGTTCCCAAGAATGGAGGCTTTTGGGCTTGCATAGATGACGAGGAGGGGGTTCTATGCCATACATGGTAACATACGCACTTTGAAGGATCCCCCAGTTGAGCAACACCATACTTAGATGATAGCTTGGGGGAAACCAAAATTAGCGAGGAGGAGCAAGTGAAAGATGTGCTCTATTCGGCGAGGTGACATCCACTTCCGCGACTCGCCAAACCACCTTGGCGAGGGTTGCAAGATCGCCGACTGGACCAAGGAGCCATAATGAAAGTCTTCTCATTCGACGAGCTGAAGGACATTCGGTGCTTCACCCATTGACCCCCAAGACCACCGAAAGTTACAGTAGGTGCCAAGAGCAAAAGCCATATGGGGTTAATCGCTAAATCCATTGGGTGCATCACCGAGCCATTAGGAGAGCTCGACTTGGCTCGTCCTTTGGCCCATTTTGGGTCACTTTTGGGCCCATCTATGTAATAATGCCTAAAACTATAAATAGGCCTTTAGGGGTTCGTTTTATGGAGACTGATTTGAATATTATGGTTATAAACATGAAACTCCTTGTGTGAGTGTTTGAAAGCTTGGTATAAACTTTTGTTGAACCTTGTTAGAAACGTTGGTTGCTTGGGATATCGATTCCCTTGAGGTCATCGTAAGAGTTAGGGGCTTCTTGTTTGATCAACGAATTGAGGTCTTCGGGTTTAATATATCCTTAGGTTGCTCTTTGTTTCCTCTTTTTGTGTCTATCTATTTATCTTACTTTCTTGTATTTTTTATTTCCGCTGTTATTTGTGATTCTTCTTGTGAGAATTACATCATTTGGTATTACAGCAAGGCTTAGAATCATTCCTACAAATTCTAGTCTTTGGTTGTTACAAAAGAAAGTGTTCAAATTTGTTTTTGTGAAAATTTCTGAAATGGGTTTGTTGATTTGTGTCTTGTTTAAAGTTTCCAAGGTTGGATTAGTTTTCCCTAACCTTATTTGAGTCTAGGGATGATATTTGAAAGGGTTTGATTCACTATTGAAGAAACCACCATTGGAGGTTGAAGAAGCTTTGAAGAAGACAAAGTGGATTTTGAAATCTGGAAGTTTTGGCAAGGAATTGAAGGCAAAAACGTATTGTGGTTTGTTCCCTATATCAAGGAGAGCTTGTATCTCAAATTTTGTGAAATTCTGAGCTAAAAATATAGAGGGTTTTATTTTGGGTCTTTATCTAGTTCATAGTGTTCTTGAAGAAAATTCAAATCTTAAAAAAGAAGGAATCTTCCAAAAAGAAGTTTGATTCTAAAAAGGAAGAAAGAGAAAGTGTAAAAGTGTTTGTACAAAGGGAATTTACCTAAAGGGGTAAATACTAAAGGATAAAGGCAGGGCAGACCACAGAGGTTAAATTTTTGGAGTCTTGTAGTTGCAGCTTGAGGACATTGGGTGAGCCCTGACTTTGCTCGCCTAGTACACTCGGTGGCTCGCCCTTTGGACAGCTAGGTCGCTGAGTTGGCCCTTGTTTTGGTGGAGCTACTGTAAAATTCGGTGAGCTCAGCCTTGGTCGCTGAGTCCAATCAGTGCTCCGCCAAATTGCCACCCAGATCGCTGATCTGCCCCATTTTCCTGAAAAGTTTGGCGAACCCATCTTCAAGTTGGCGAGCTGAACTTCAACTTTGGTGAAGAAAAAAGGTTGTTTGGTGATCGAAAACTCATCTTATGACCCTTTCTTCTCACGTCCTAATTCTTAGTTTCTTTTGTTTTGATTCTAGTTCTTTGTCAAGAATCCTAAACTGATTTTCAAGTCGTAACTACTCTACTTGTTGACTATTGGTTCTTGAATTCACTTCTTTGTTAGTTTTTTTATGTTAGTGTTTTTTTCGTTTTACTTAGTAGATAACTTCTTGATTCAAGTCCGTTTGTTTTAATCGAGTCATCCATTTTTCGTTAAACAAAAATCCACTCCGGCCAAGAGTGAAATTGAGACCTTGTGATCAACTGAGTAGAAGCAATCTTCAACGTTAGCCGCGCCAATTTGAGAGGCAATCAATGGTGTGTAAACATGAGTGATTGTGAGTTTATTTTACTAACGCTAACGTGGTGTGCTGTTTTTGTTGAGTTATCTTAATTGTTAGGTACCATGGCAACCGGAAGTGAGACCCTCCCACTTAAGGGGAAGGTTACTTTGGAATCCATGATAGAGGTATTTACTGATGTGAATCAGAGAATGGAGAGCATAAAAGAGTGAATGGCCTCCGTGGAGGGTAGGCTAAAGGGGACGAAGGAGAGGGTAAACATCCCTTCGATTAGGGTGCCACAATCTCAACCTAACCCTATTATTTATCCTTCACTTTGTAAGGATTCTTATGTAGGTACAAGCGTAAAGAGTGGAGGAACACAAGTTCCCAACCAATAGCCTTCAACTAAAGGTGTGATGGATGAACATATGGGATGTCCCAACATCCAAGGTAAAGAAGATCTTCCTTGCGGGCGTCAAGGTACAATAGCTAAACTTAACACTTTTATCATTGCAAATGAACAAAGTGTAAATGTTAGCTTGTCTTTATGTGAGCCTAATGTTTGTTTACCATGTATTGATAATGTGCTTGTTGAGAGTGTGGATACACTGGTTGATCCTATTGATGACCGAATTGATTCTTCTAGCAAGATCGATTTGTGTCCACCTACTATTGACACCCGTGCTTTGAATGAAAGTTCATTATCTTATGATAATTGTATTGATCAACTTGCTTGTGAGTGTAGTTCACTGGTTGAGGGTTCTTTTAATGTGATTAAGAAACCTCAATTTGGTGGTACTAATGATAATGTTGATCATTTGAATAGGAGTGACTCTTTGAGCATGTCTTTTGTGGATGATCCAATTGTTTGATTTGCTCATAAAGATCATTTGCTTGAAAATGCTTCGAAAGATGGTATGTGTCTTTTTGAGGGTGAACTTGAATGTTTTAATTTTTCCCTAGTGATTTATCATTCCCTCTTTAAGTATAATATCTTGTTTGAAGATGATGAAATCACTCCTAGTGATGTACATAGTGTGTGAATCCTGAGAGCAGTATAGTTCTTGATAGCTATAGTTGTTATAGTTACCCACTATGGTGTGAGGCTTTCCCTAAAAAAGATGGAAATCTCTTATTGGAAGATGAGAGTACTCTTGTGGAGAAGGAATGTGATGAGGAGGAAGGTGGTGTTTGTTTCTCCATTACCTCTTCTTGTTGGTGTATTCCAATTGTCAATGGTATGACTCATGAGTTTTGAATCTATTAGTAGTCGTACCCATGAAAACACCCTAGAGGAAGTAGACTTAAGAGACACCTTTCTCTATTACTTGTTTACATATGATGTGCTCATGCTGTTGAGTGGAGTATGTTGTTGGAATATGAAGGTGCTAATCATGGAAAAGGGGAGGTACTCAATCCAAGCCCATGGATTTCCTTTCCATTTGGCCCCGGTAATGGTTTGACTTGTGGCAATTGTGAAGTGATGCTTGGTCAAGATGACAAGTATCACTTGCTACTTGACATAAGGGAGGCCTTGTGCTTGTTTGAATATGGAACCAATGAGGGCTTACATATGAGGTTGTTTAAGTGTATTGGTTCCTACGCTCTACCCCTTTGTCTAAGTTTCTTAAGTAGCCAAGTATCTATTACTTTGATGGGTTACAAACCCTTTGTTGATCATTTTGATACTTGGTTATATGTTAAATTTGTGCATCCTTCGCATGGTGATGAAATTGTTATTACTAACGCTAACCCTAATGCCATGAGGATTTTGTTCTTGTTTGGTTCCCCTATGGTTTTGCAAGGTATGGATTCAAGGACGAATCCTTTTCAAGGCGGGGAGAATGATGCAATCCAAATTGCCTCAAGGCCATCCACTCACGAACTTCAACGTATTGAAGGATTGTTCACAAGGATGGAAGCTCTTGGGTTTGCATGGATGACGAGGAGGCGGTTCCATGCCTTGCATGGTAACATACACACTTTGAAGGATCCCCTAGTTGAGCAACACCATGCTTGAATTATAGCTTGGAGCATGGGAAACCCAACTAAGTGAGGAGGAGAAAGTGAAGGATGTTCTCTATTCGGCGAGGTGACAGCCACTTCGGCAACTCGCCAAACCACCTTGGCGAGGGTTCCGAGATCGCCCACTGGCCCAAGGAGCCACAATGAAAGGATGCTCATTCGACGAGCTGGAGGACATTCGGCTCATCACCCATTGACCCTCAAGACCGCCGAAAGTTATAGTAGGGGTCAAGAGCAGGAGCCATATGAGGTTTCTCGCCGAATCCATTGGACGCATCACCGAGCCATTAGGCTTGCCCGACTTGGCTTACCCTTTGGCCCATTTTGGGTCACTTTTTGGGGCCGTCTTTGTAATAATGCCTAAAACTATTGATAGGACTTTAGGGGTTCATTTTAGGGAGACTGATTTGAATATTGTGGTTATAAACCTAAAACTCCTTGTGTGAGTGTTTGAAAGCTTGGTCTAAGCTTTTGTTGAACCTTGTTAGAAACGTTGGTTGCTTGGGATATCGATTCCCTTGAGGTCATCGTAAGAGTTAGGTTCTTCTTGTTGGATCAACGAATTGAGGTCTTTGTGTTTAATATACCTTTAGGTTGCTCTTTGTTTCCTCTTTTTGTGTCAATCTATTTATCTTACTTTCTTGTATTTTCAATTTCCGCTGTTGTTTGTGATTCTTCTTGTGACAATTACATCACATGGTCCTGACGACAGACCATGGTGGTGCCCGTGAAAGCCGTCTTAGAAACCTGCAGCTGCTGGACCAAGGACCACGACCAGCTCAACGGTCTGTGGTCCCTTCGACAGTCAGTCAGAAGGGTGTTGGCCAGCTATGTCAGATTTTTAAGTAGGATCGTTTTGGTCTTTTCCCCTATGCGTTGGACACCTAAACTAAGTCTTTTAACCCCTAAACTATGCCGTTTTGGTAAGTTTTAGCCTAGAAACTAAATTAGAATCTAACTTAATCAATCATTCACCAAAAATTCATCGATCTTAGAGCAAAACAAGAGGAAAAGTCGAGCAACCCTTGTCCAAGAACGCAACAAGTTCTCTTCAGTTCCATCCCCGAAATCGAAAGATTTTTCCGTGAATTTTGTCACCAGGTATGTGGGATTTCACTAGTGGGTTCCTTTCACCCATTAGGTCCCTAGAATTCAGTCAAATTCTTGATTCCCTCCATATTATCTAGACCTAGGGTTTCTAGAATTCCAGCAAATTACTATGATTTAGTTATTTTAACGTTCCTAATCCAATTATCATGTCTAAGTATTATTTTTGCGTAGATTATTGCATAAACTCAGAATCCTAGTTATGTAGTTCTTTTAGTTCATGAATTACATTAGCTAGGATAGATAAACAGATATACATGCCTCAGTTGTTGAATGTTTCATTATCAGAATAAATGTTGCATTTTCAGGCTTGCATTTCAGATTATTGAGCTATCCAGTTTACTTCAGTTATGCTATAATTTACACATATTTAGTTGGTGGTTTGCTTTATACCGAGTTGGGCTAGGGTCAGTCACCCTCAAAGTCCTAGAACTACGTTGCCCCGTAGGTTAAGTCCCCTCTGTGGGCATCAGATTAGTGAGCACGCCAGTCATGCCTCTATACCTCTGGCAGGGTATATGGGTCCTCTCGATGGGGCGTATACATCAGACTCCACATTTAGCTCATGTGGTTTTATGTCGGTTATTAGTGGATCCCACAGTCAGATTCTAGTGCATTGAGCATGTTTCTAGTTACAGTCCAGTATTCAGTTTCAACATGTATAAACTTGGTCATTGCATTCAATTAGTTCATGTTCAGTATTTTCAGTATAGTATCATGCTCATCTTATATCATTGCTCAGAAATTTGACTGAATTCTTTTTTATGGAGTTGCAACTATCCATTACAAAACAAAGAATTCCGTTCTTACAAGTTATATGCTCTGTTCAGTTATGTATGTTGTTCAACTTTATTCTATCCTACATGCTCAGTACCTTTCAAGTACTGACACATACTCTACGCTACATCTTCTCGTGATGTAGGTTTAGGTCCTCAACATTTAGATCACACATAGATCGGTTCCCGATCTTCAGTTCAGCAACATCAGTGGTGAGTCCTCATTCTTCGAGGACAATTGACATGATTATCTTTCTACTTTCAGTCTTTAGTTTTCAGTTTTTCTAGATTTAGCCGGGGCTTATCCCAGCATCTCTAGTCAGTTAGAGTCTTTATTTCAGACATAGTTAAATTCAGTTTTAGCTTAGGAGTTTGATATTTCAATTGTCATTAAACTCACAGATTAGTTATTCAGTTAGTAATGGTATTCCCTATCATTTTAGTTATATGATGTTTTATATTTCCGCATAGAGTTATCTTATTTCAGTTACCTTAGTATGCTTATGTTATGCCAACAAGGTTAGCTTGGGATCACTCGTTATCCTAAATCCCGTGTCCGCATCTTAGGGGTAGCCTCGGGGTGTGACACCAGTTGTGGGCAATGCGGTTTTTCATATGACTAGCACTATGTTGCAGTTGTTGCAAATGAAGGGTCTATTTGGAGGTTTAGCTACTGAAGATCCTCATGACCACATCCGGAACTTTGTGGATGTGTGTGGGTCTGTCACGACCCAGACCATCGTGAATGGTACCCACACTAACCCGCTGGTGGGAGAACCATTAATGCTATTCAGCTAACCCAAGAACTAAACATTTAAAGATACGGAAGTAGGTTTAAATGTAGAAATAAAGTTGAGTTCCCATAAACTCCGAAAGTCTAACA